>UCOM01002169.1:0-29550 GCA_900474385.1 Ormyrus pomaceus | reverse complement strand
GGGGGGGGGGGGGGGGGGCGACTTGTACGCGGAATTTCGGAAGACTAATCGGAAGTACATCGCAAGTCTTTTTTCGCTCACTTCCCCGATAGTGAAAAAATTGGATGATATAATTTCGTTTCCGCGAAGATCAACAATTTTTATCGAATATTTGTATCTTAGGTCGTACCAAATGAAACTCCTGTTGATTATTCTTTTGAAAGCGCGTTCAAAGAAATAAAGCTCCACCTTTTCCCACTAAAGCGGACCTGACCCTAAACCTTCTAATATCAATTTTCGCGTTCCTATTTGCCGTGGACGGACGCATCGACTTGTAAATGAAGGTGGCTCTCTAAGAGGACTACCTCCTCCCTCGTCCGTTCGAACGTTCCAAGTGCTGTTAAAGGGGGGTCGGTTAAAGTCTTCGAATTCAATCCTCTCTCGCAGGACTTGCCGGCGTCGCCTCTTTGAGCCTTTGCTTTGGCTTCGCGCGCATGAAAGGCTCTCTGGCCTCTCTTCTTATTTTCATCGCTGCCGCTGTGATAAACGCGGAATTTTTGCTTCTGCGCATTTTAATCTTTTAATTAAAGGCCTCCGGTGTATATATCTCGCTGCTTGCTTTCTTTCCTCCTTTTGCTTTTTCGCTCCGTTTGAGCCTGCATTATATCACCGGGAGAGGCTCGAGAGGAATTAGATTGATAAAGAGAGAAGCTGTTGAGCTTTTTGAATAATTAAAGGGTGGACGGAGGTGGCGTTTAGTATTCCGGTTTTGCGCGTTGATTCGGAGACTTTTAGGTTGGAAAATATACCTCGAACGGAAATTGGAAATTATTTGAATTTGAACTTTTGACAATTTAAATTTAGTTTCGGTATTGTGCGCAGAGTCATTTTGAAGCGACTAATTTTAACAATTTTATTGCGGTCGGTCGTAAAGTATGAAAATTTTAATAAAAAATTTCTAAGTAGCGGAAGAATTCTTGAAAGCTTGTAAAGTATTATAACCCGGGAAATAAAAAGATCGGAGCTTTGCAGAATAAAATAATGCAAGAACAGATTTATCTATTTATAGCTGCGATACTGTATTTACTTTATTTTGGTCTTCCGCCAAATATCCTACGTAAAATTACAGTCGGGCACATCTTCCGAAATAAAGTTTAATCGATAAAGGCAAAATGCTAGAATATTCATTTACTTTGCGATTGTTGGTCTAATTTTAAATATTGCTTTCCGTTTCAATTTTCCTCATTCCAATCCGTTCCGTCAATTTTTCGGACGAAAGCAGAAATGCAGTATAAAACTTACGAAATTATTAACACGAAGCACATCACACTTTCCACTCAATGTGAAAATCCTTACAAACCTGTTTACCGTAAAAAATTGTCCCGAACGAAGCCAATCCTCTTCATATTTATCGAGAACTTGAGAATCGATCAGCCGGGTAATAACTTTCGCGCCGTAAAAAAGCTCGGCGAAATACACGCCACTCGAGCAAAAAAGAATAAAAAAAAAAGAAAGTCGAGCTCGGAAAACTTTTTTCGCCCGGCGCACCGAAAGCCAGACGTACATTTTCACTTCCATCTTAATCCCCCCCGCTTTGTTTACAAAATCTCTCCGCGGCTCCGTTAATACTCGTCGTCGCTCCGAGCCACGATTCAGCGCCGACTTGAAACTTTAAAAATTTCCGAGTGCTTTAGTCGCGAAGTAGTAAACGAATTTTTCAAACTTCACGATACGGACGTTTCCGGCGATTTTCAACGCGATTTTACGACGCTCTTGAGATAATAAAAAAATTTCAAGTTTTGATTAACAGGCCGGTAACTTAGATTGAAAAAAGTCTTATATCCGGGAGATTGAAATTCCCCGCAGAAACTATATTTACCTTTATAAAACTTTAAATGTAAGCTTAGTCTCTAAAAAGCGGACGAAAAATCTCGCTCGAAGGCTCGACTCGAAACTTTAGATCGCGCTTTTTAAAGAAAAACCGCCGACCACCCACATCGACGCCTCGGAAATAAACGTTGCAGTCTTCTCCCCCCGGCAGAATAGAAAAAAAAACGATTCTCCGAGGATGCCTGCCAAGTCGCCATTGGCAGCGGCTTTTATTTACCATTACGTCAGCCGAATCTTCGCCCGCGCCGCAAAGCTCCGGCGCGATTTTAAGCTCGAAAAAGTGTAATAATCCGGCGCGCGGCCTTCGCCGAGGCCGAGGCGAAGGCGAAAAATTACCGAGACAAGGATCGAACCCTCAATTTTCTTTACCCTTGCCGATAGAGGTGTTGCTTTTTTTTCATTTTTTTTCTTTTTTTTAAGTGGCCGCGCGTGAAAATTGAAGGTATTTACAAGCGCGCGTGATTTGAATTTCTGAGCGGCTGTTTATTTAAATGAAATTGAAGGATAAGGAATAAATTAAAGTTTCTGATATTGAACTCGAGGCTCGGTGAAGGTTTAACCCTTTGTGAGGGACGTGGCTTTGAAATAAATAATGTAAGAGGGCTGCTTTCGAGCAGTGGACGTGAGAGAATTATTGATTTTATTTTATTGGTGTTGTTTATATTTTAAATATTTTTTGCTCCGACGGAGATTGATTAAAAAGCAGCTTTTTATGTGACTTGATGTAAAAGTTTTAACGACTCTTTCACTGAATATATTAAAATTTTTTAATCAATATTTTTTTATTAAAAGTTAGTTAAAACTTCGGTTCGATGTGCAGACGTAGCTAATATAAATAAAACTTTTCGATAGCCTCGATTTTTATCGCAAAAGTAAAATTTTCAAAAATTATAGCCTGTAAAGAAATACCTGTTTTCATCGACTTGAAGCTATTTTTACATGCAAGTAGAAAAAGCCGGGTGCAGTGAGACACGGAAAAATTTCTTTTACTCATATTTAACCGTCAAACTATGTAGTTGCAAATCCCAGAATTCAATTGTTTCTAAACAATCTCAAAAGAATTGATGCATAATTATTATATATTAAAATGAAAAACAAAACAACAATAGCACATCTGAATTAGATTTCCTCGTTAGCCAATTCTTCCACACCTCATCGAGCCTTCAAGCGAACTCGCTTTTCGTTTTTCTTACTTAATTGTAAGCCGCTAACTACTGCCAACTCTCGACCCCCGAAAAACCCAGCCAACCCACCAATCCCATATCCCCCGCTGCATCATAAAACTTTCAATTCGAAACAACATTAGCCCCAGACCTTCGCGAGTAGCCTCCTATGCGGCGCAGCTTAACCGGGCTCTCGAAAACTGCCAGACGCCCCGAGAAAAAAAGGTCATCCCTTCGCTAATCCGTGCCGAAGCTCTCTCTCTCTCTCCTCGCTCAAGTGCAAGCTCGAGGCCGTTCCGGTGGCAAAAAAATCGATGCCCACTCGGTGGATTTCGACTTCCGGCGTCGCGGCGGCGGCGGCGGCGGCGGCGTCTCTTTAAAAGCCTCGACGTCGCTGGCTTCGCGAGCGTTCCGCGATTGGCGCTCGCGTCACGTGTGCATATCGATTGCAGGCCGCCGTCGCCGCGTCGTTTCTATATACTCTCCGCGCTGAAAATAAGTGCGCCTCCGCGAGGGAGGGGAAGGGGGGAGGGAGGAGGGTCTACTACTGCACGGTCAGCACCTTGAACTGTGACAATGAACTGCATCCAGCCGCTCTCTCTCGCTCTCTCTCTCGGTAATGACACGTTACACATCCGTCTATACGTCCTCCGCATGTGTGCGGGTGTGGGTGTGCGTGTGTGTACACACGTGGGCCAAAGCATGTCCCCGACGTACACAGAGATGAGCGCGTGCGGCTCTGTGTACAATGAGAGGAGGAGGTCGGAAATAATGTCAGAGGCAGACTCGCGTGTGTGTGTAAGCGTCTGTGCGGCTCGCGCAGAATGGGAGAGCCGAGTCTGATGTATAGCATTACTCGAGCTGAATGGGACCTTGCGCTTTAGTTGGATTGATATGTGCGCCAATTTGCAAATCGCCTCTCCGCCGGGGGATTGAAATTCTTCCCTTTTCGATCGGTGTTACGTATATACGTTTTTAGGCTTTCGTTGCCCTCCGGAGGTGCAGCTTTAGTTTCGCCGGGGAGAACGCTCGGGGCTTTAGGCACGTGTGAGAGGCTATTTTTAAGTGCCTACGGATTATACAGGTTGAATCGATAAGGCCTATTTAAGGCGCGAAGGTGAATTAGAGAGATTTTTTGACGTTTTTAGGGCTGTTTATGAAACGATAAGACGGACTTGCATCGTTTATCAACGTACTTCTTTCCAATAAATATTCTACGATAGTCTTGGTGTACTCTACACATAGCAGTACGTCAAAAAATTAGCGCACATTTAAAATTCATTTGTAGCAGTTTAAGCCCGTTTATCTGCTGGTCTATAGGACTGTTAATGCGTCGAAGTTGGCGCAAGCCGCAATATAAACTTATTAAGCTCCCTTCATAATTCAACAGATCTGGATATTACTAGATTATATCATTGGCAGGTCTGGTCGAGGAGGAGGATTAATCTAGGACAGAGGGAGATTTATATTAGCGGCAAATAAAATTATGGACAAAAATTCAAGTGTCGAATCCAATTTATTATTCACGCTTTAGTCCCTGTAAAATACCTCAATAAGTGCTTCATTTTGCACATTTAAATTTACATCCCAACAAAAGTTTGCAATATCTAATTTCTGCCTCCACTTTTCTGTTGCAGGTAAGCAGCTTCAGCACCCCGACATAAGTAAGTTATACGATCACTCCACGCCCCAATATAAAAAAATGCGCCCCAAAAAGCTCCACACCCTTCAGCAATAAAGCGTCCATCCCCGTAAGTCCCAAAAACCAGCTTAACTCTCGAGCAAATCCGTCTTATAAAGCGCCGAGCCCGGCAATTCGGTGGAACGAAACGCGGAAGATCGGACTCGAAAGCTCTGACGCGATGTGCTTTTCGACGCACCAACGAACTCGAGCTGGCCGCAAGCGTCCTTTGATCCATCAAGTTCTTTTATGTCCGGCTGCGTGATTTGCCAGCTCGTTAGGAGCTGAAAGCTCGGAGCGTTTGAAGCTCTTCTTCTTTTTTTTTTTTTTTTTTTTGTTACATTTTCGGAAATTCTAGTCGCTGATTGCCCATTAGTCGATTGAAATCCTTTCTGCGCTGCCAACTGGATCGAATTAGCCTGTCTTTTATAATTTTTTGTGGCCTTTTTTAGTTGTCAACGCTCGTCGCTTTTTTGCGTTCGGTATTTAATTATTCTTTGATGAAGCGTCTGTTAAAACGGTGTGGATTTAGAGTACCGTTCGACCTGTGAACTGAAATTGTCTGCGATTGAATTCGATTTATTTTTACGGATTATTGATTTTTTATAAATCATCCGTTAAATCTCAGTTTTAAATTTGAACATACTATTTAAGCAGTCAAACTGTCTTTTGTTCGAAAAAATATTGAAGAAGTATCACTATTTCCTCTTCCTGTAAGAAAAAAAAGTATTTCTAAAGCGTCAAGTGATCATTGAATACGAGATATTTTGAGTCTCATAATAAATTACCACTCTAAAAGCCATCAAAAAGCATAAGCAGCCAGTATTGGTACAAAAACTATGCACCGCGGTTAAATCCAGACACAAAGAGTGAAAAAAAGAAGAGCGCGCTGATTACGTATATAAAAAAAATAGATCCGTCCTCTAAGCGCACGCGCTCAAAACACGGCAACAAAAAAGGAACGGAGCGGATCCGCGCCGAGCGCCGATCGATCACATAACCTTCGCTGCACATTATGCATTAAGCGCGTTTTATTTTAAAAACGACACGTGTAAAAACGATCCCCAGGCTCGCCCGACGGTCGCGAATCGACGGAAAGGTGCTAAAATTTGAATTGAGCTTTCTAAGTAATCAAGAAGATTAATCGGCGAAAGGGGGATGTTCGCAGGTGTCTTTATATCAAAATAAAAATTTATGATTCAAAAAATATTTCAGACGGGATAAGTAGGAAACTAAGGAACTAAGAAACTAATATTGGCTTTTGGATATTTTTAGAATCAAAATAGCTACTCCTTAATATTTCCCATCCTCTACCCGCAGAAAAGTGAAAATCACTCAACTCTTCAGCCGCTCTGTAATTTAAGTATCTAATGACCAGCTTAAAAAGCAAAAATAACGAAAAATAGCATACAATCACAGTTTACTCGCACTTTTTTCGCGCCGTTCCGCGCTTCAACTTTCCGCGCAAACTGCACCTTTACGTATCTGAAACAACTCGGCGGGCGGATAAAAAAAAAACGAGGGTCTTACAAGCCAGCCGCAGTTAAAATTCCAGCGGCGGAGCTTCTTCCCTTCCTATCGTTCGGCCGCCGCTATCGCCCGACTGCGCGATGAAAACTTTCGCCTGCGGCCGCTTTGCGAGAGTAAAAGAAATAAAAGGAGCGAAAGTTCGTTGCGTTTCAATTATACTATCGCCGGGCGAGAGCTACGTCGTTAAACTGAAGCGCGACGGGGGAGCTTTTTTTTGCCGCCGGGGCTGTTGTTCTTCGCTTTGTCGCTGCCTTCGAGCGATAAAAAAAACGCTGCCATTGTTTTTTTTCTCGAAAATGCGCGGATTTTGTACCTGTTGGCGGCGCGCAAAATTGACAGTTACTTTGGTTTTAATGAGAGTTTTTTTTTTTTAACGTGAATGCATTTTAAAAGCTCAAAAATCTCTCGAGTAATAATTTAAATAATCATAAAATTATTAAAAATGTTGCTACTAAGTTTTACTTTGAATAAACATAAAAAAAAACATAATGAAACCCGTAAAAGCTTTACTTTACAATCGTTTTACGTACAAATATTTACAGAATTTATTTCGCGCTGATTAAAAAGTAACTTTAATTAAAACATTTTGTGAACTGGAAAGCGCAATGTAAGTTATTTCACTCATGTTGCGGACTGTAAAGAAAAAAATGCGCAGAAGTTGTATTCTTATAATCGTTACGAAAATTCCAGGCAGCTATAATTTTTATAGAAACGCTTTGAACTTCAGACAAGTGCTCAGCTGAGTAAAATTGTTTTTGCTGGAAGCGTTTAGTACTTACATTAAGCCCAAGTGTCCGGTAGTTAGAAACTCCAATTACTTTTTGCTCATCTTCCCTTCACTATCGTCGTTTGTCCGATGCCTCTATAGTTCACGTTCTCAATTGAGGTAAAGTTTCCGCAATTAAGCGAGAACTCGAAGGCAAATAAAAAAAAAACTGAAAATTCTCAACCCGCAAAAGTTTTTTTCAAACGCACAGTTACATCGATCGACGACTTCATGAAAACCCTTCAAAAAAACTAATTAATTTGCAAGTTCGAACTGCGAACCATTTGCAAATTGGCAACCGCGGCCAACTCTGATCATCAGCCGCAGCCGCAACAATTTTCAGTCAATCCGAAACCATCCCCTTCGATCATTCCAATAATCCCCCAAGAGCCCATTACACGCTCGCGCACCCCATAAACTCCTCTAATTACAGGCGCACATCCTACCAAAAAGCAGAGCGGCGTCGGGGCGCATTCTCGACGCGCAAATCGGCTCTCCCCGTCAAAAGGACCCAGCCATCGGCGTCGCCGTAACGCAATCAATGCAGCCCATAAACAAACAAGCACAAGAGAGCCCGTCGGATAATGCAGGCTCGCGCACAATGCCGCGGGTTAGGAGCGAGAGAGAGAGAGGCAGTCTGCGGCATTAATCACCAAAGGCATTCGCAAAAGCTCACTTCGAATCAATCCCGGGAGCAAGGCAGAAATGCCTCTTATGCGCGCGATTGAAATATATACCCGGCTCGCGCGCGCCAAGTATTTGGGTCTGATTCAGTCGGCGAACCAGGCCGGAAATGCGGTCTTACTCGGCCGCGGTTTTGGGAGTACGGAGAAAAACGGACGGCTGGCGAGGCCGATGGCCGGTGGAGCGGGAAATCAGGGGGCGCTTGGGAATGAAGTACAAAATGGGCTACTCAGCGGGAGTAGTGCGTATATGTCGATAAATTGATGTGACTGGTTGCAAAATCATTTTCATTTGCAACGTCCAGTAATGCAGTGTCGACATTTGACGGCGAGAATAAAAAAAAAGGGTTCGAACCTGATGGTAATATATATTCGAGAAATCAAGCGAAAACAAATATCCACGAAAGTAAATCGACCTTAACGCTTCGGGTTCACTTAAGTCCGCCCCTTTCGAATCACTTTCATGCAATCAAAATCAACGAGTCTGAAAAGCCCCGTATAAATTTTACGAAGTTCGCCCCGTTTTCAAATTATCACTCCCACACATGAACATTACGAGAATCAATCGTCCAAATTGAACAAGATAATGTGGAATATTTGTTATCCCCGCTGATTTTTCCGACAGTCGGCGAAGCAAAAGAGTACTTTAAACGCACGAGAGCAAAGATAAATAACAGCCCCCAAAAGAAACAATTAATTTCCTCCCTTAACGCTCCCCGGCACTCTGAATAATATTAAAAGCCAATCTCAAAAGTTGCTCTCACTCCAAAAGTATAACACAGATTTGCTTTCACGCCGAAATCCCATCAATTCCGCCCCTCCTCCCGCGATACCGTCAACATCGATTTCTCGCTGACGCGCAATATACAACCGTCCGAAAAAAGAAAAAAATGAAAAAAAAAAATCAGCTGCAACTCGAGCTCCCCGGCAGGCGAGAGAAATTAATCATCGCAGCGACGTGAAAAGCTAATTTATCGATTTGTAAGTAGCGATCGGGGCGAGTGGCTGCTACTTTATCGTCGCTCGCGAGTTTTGCGGTTTACTCGAGGAATGACGGTTAATTTGGCAAATCTACAGTTAGTTCGCCCTTCGCGAGTTGTAATTAATGATTTGAATTCAATGGCGTTCGAGGTCGGCTGCTAGTTTCTGAAACGTTGTATTAGAGAGCACCCAACACGTTTGAATTTCGAGCTTCGACTAATGGCGCCGAAACGTCACTGATAGGTCGCCTGAATAATATTCGCGTTGCGGATTAGTTGGGAAGTGCGGCTGCTCCGTTTTAAGCGGTAACGGATTAGAATTTATCGTCATTTTTAGGTGTATCGCAATATTATGTAAATGTCTTCTAAATCACTTTCGAACGTAGTCGTAATGACGGTTTAACTAATTTGTCCCGAACGGAACTGCCGGTGTGGTTAATCTAAAGTTAAATTAAGGCTTATTAGGATCTTAACAGTGCGGCATTATAATCAGCGCAAAATCAAATTATAAACTTTACATTCGCTCCTGGATCTGAAAGTTCACAGCGAGGCGCGTCAGGGCCTCTAACGGAAATCCTGATAACGAATATAGGTCTAATATTTCGCGGTAAATTATTAGTTCTGCCGGAATCCAAAGTCAAAATTGAGTAATTTATATGGTATTCCCGGGGATCCGCGTCAATGAAGCTGGTTCGAACAAGTTTACTTTCGAAAGGATGAAGTTCTCGCTTGATTTAAATAATTCAAATTGAGGGAGACGCGCGCCGACTTTTGAAGAAACTCTTTACAAACAAATTGATTGCTCCGATCTTCGACTCTGTTTCAAACGTCGAATTTTACGCTTCAATGCTAATCTCTACAGAATTTTCCAACATTCTAATGCAATATAACACAAAGCTACTTACAACCTCATGAACCCACCAGCGAAAGGCCACGTCGTCCCCAGAAATGAACTGACCAGCTCCTTCGCCATGAATCTCCTTACAGCGGCAGTGCACCCCTTCGCATAAAAAATCTCGCCGTATTTCTCAAAAGCAGCCCCGCGGGGCGCCGTAACGAGGCAAGAAAGGCATCCGCGCTCGCTCGCCGAGAATTTGCGATCGTTATACTCGCTCGTTAGTCATCGCGGTATAGCAGCCGGATTATATATGTATACACAGGCGGGAGTCACCGAGCGAACGAATAAACAATTTCGCGCCGGCTCGTTAAGCCGGGGGGGAGGGGGGGGGCCACAGCTCGCCGTTAATTTCACAGCCGGGGCGTGATGAAGGAGAACGCCCGGGATTTACGATTCGCCGGCGTTTATACTCTTGTATCGCTGCGGCGAAAGCACGCAGGTACGACCGCGCGGAGTCGCAGCGCCGAAAGGGTTGCTTAAGGCTGGGCTCCTGGAATTTCAGGGGTAGACGTGGAGCGTCGTTTGATTTTTCTGGAATTTTTGGGTAAGTAAACGAGGAATAGGATTGGGAAGTGTGATGGGAAATGAGTCGAATTCGATATGAAGCAGCAGGATCGTAAAAGCAAGAAACATTCGATTTACAGTGCACTGTAAAGTAGGTTCGCGAGAATGTAGATTCAAAATTATGAAAAGAAAGTTTACTTTAGAAGAATAATTGTATAACGTAATAGAAAATTTAATTGAAATTTCAGGTGCCTATTTGATGAAGAAAATTCAATCAAAGTTGGAAAGACACTGAACTATTCGTGTACACAGTCTTACCAAACTCGACATGCATCTACTTATTCAAACATGCTTCCATTACTTTTATACTTTATTATAAAATTATATATGGATTATATATGGATATTGAATATCGACACTCTATAATCCATGTTTTCACAGGAACATTTTTAAACCTACCTTTAGAATTATCGATTTTATCGATTTTAATAACATGATGAAAAATTCCCGTTTTAATCCAGGAAATATCTGCGGCATACGCAAATTCTATTCTCTCGTGTAAATGTAAGCACTGCATATAGAATATGAATTTATAAAAAAATTGTAAATCTCTAACCCCTTAGGGAAATTCAAGAAAAACACTAACGTAAAAGTTGATGAAATGGAACGCATAATACATGTCGCCCACCATACCCGATGTTCATACATTTTGTTTTACGTACACCTGTTATTTATTTTTAATAAACCAAACATTAATGTGTAAAGTACGGCGAAATTAAGTCTGATGTTAAACAATGAAATAAATCAATTTCAGATTACTTAATGAACAGAAGGTAATGGAGATTTATTTATAACGAGAATTTGTTTTTTATCAATAAGAAATATCTGGAATTTTAACAATTTTAAACTTCAGAGAATTACTTATCAGCAACTGTAGAGAAAAGGTTAGGTAAAAATTATTATACTGTCTCGTGAAGCTACCATAGGCTTCCGAAACCAAAAAAACGATTAGACTTTATAGAAAATTTTACTGAAAATATTGGAAAATTTACCAAGCAGTATAGTAAAATTTCTCAGAAAGAGTGGTTTTGAAAACCTGCGGGCGCTTTACTAGGCAGTATGGTAATTTTTCCATAAATATTTGCAATTTTTACTATATCTCCTCTCTCTGTGTACAGACACGAATTGCTTAAAAATTCTCTCCAACCATAATATCTCGTTTATAGTTGAGAAAAAACAAAATCTCAACGGAAAGCATCCGCAGAAAACAGCTTCCCAAAGATAAACGCATCGTCGCCGCAACTCATTCCATCAGCTCCTAATCCGGAAGCGGCGCCGCGCGCAAAAAAGCCGTCGAATTACGAGCCGTACGTGAGGCGTTTATACGCGGCGGGCGAAAGTAACGCGACGAAGAAAAGCCGAAACTGCGCCGCGGGCATACCGAAAAGCACTTCGGGGCGCAGCTGGTTTTGTCCACCTCTCGGACGATGGGCTTAAACGCGCATTCTCGCCGCATTTGCTTTGCAGATGCGTCTCTGGGATTTGAGAGTCCAATTTCCGAAAGTGAAAAGTCGCCTTTTCCCCTCCCGGCGTCCTTTTGTATTATTTATTTGCGCCTGCAGCCTTTTTTATTTGCCCCGGTTTTAACGCTTTCGCGCGTCGGGAGAGGGAATATTTTAGCGGTTGATTTATTCGCGGCTTCGTTTTCTTTTTTTTAATTTTTCGGAGCTCGCCGCTTTCTCTCTCTCTCTCCTCCAGCTCTTTTTTCCGCTCGCGAGCGCTTCGTTAGAGAATCACTTTTAAATTCCATTTCGCATTCTGCCTTTGAATCGTTTACCTATGAAGGATGGCGGGACGCTTTTTTGACGTCGAGCTTACGTATGGGTAAATAATTTTTGCGAACGCCAAGCCCGTAGAAATGGAAAAATGCGCATTTTAATTCTTTTCGCAGAAGTGCAGTAAAAATAGTAAAATCAAGATTATTTGTTATGTAAATGCAAATGCAGTTTTTTTAGCCAATCTTTGGATCAATGGTTCATTAATCTTTGATGATTCTAATCGATGTTCTTAGTTTATTGCAAAAAGGATATAAATTTTACTCCGTCATTGATTCCGATAAATGATGTTCGTAAAATAAAAGCTCGTAAAGAAAACATCGCAGGCGAAAAAAAAAAATAAACAGGACAGCAGCGTTTTCATTTTAATGCCGTAAGTATATATTTTTGTTTTAAATCTCAGCGTGTGCGGTGAATGTTCAAGGGTTTCAATATAGCAGTAGCTTCCGACATTTTATGGGAACATAAATTTCATATGACATAGATTTCAGGTTAATACCAGGGGTTTACTACATATTTTAGAAGATAGGATTTGTAGTATTGGAAAGTAATAAATGTAATCCACAGAAAAAACCCTGGAGTAAATACGGGGGGGGGCGCGTTTTTATTATGCTAGCAGGTTGAAAATAATACACGAAAACTATATCTTTTCCGATAATACTTGCTATTTAAATCCTCCGCGTCTTTGCGATGCATTGCGGATCTGTGTAGAATTTTCATTTCGCGGAAAAATGTTGTTATTCCCCTCTGCAGAAAACGGATCCTGCCTATTAGCGCGAATTAAAGAAGGCAAATAATCAACTCATCCTGAAAGAGATATCCTTCGATCGAGCGGTTAATCGAGACGTCGAGTTCATTTCCATCGACGTTCATCGATCATAATTTGTTTGCCCCGACAAAAATTTCTAATCGCCGCGATCGAGTCTTGTTTATCCCATACGTCTGTATACGCTTCTAATTACCTCAATACAATGTGCTCGGATCCGCAGCAAATCGACAGGTATAAACGAGAGTTTGTTCTTTCTTTTTTTCCACGCTAATCGATTCGCGCTGAAATCCGCGCTTGATGGCATTTTTTTCCCAGCTCCCCCCTCATTATTCTGATTAATCGCTTTTAAATGAGTGGTAATTGTTCCGACTGCAGTTTTGACAGCCATAATTAAGATGGATTCGCGGCGAATTCCGCGAGTCATGTTTTGCCGACGCGGTCCGACCGGCTAATGAACGACGGAGCAGCCCGAAAAATAATGCCGTCGCTGTATTGGGTCTTTATCGCGATGACGAAAGTTTTAATTTCCTCTTTGTTGGGGAGGTTGGAGAAAGCGCCCCCGGCGAATTACTGACGTTTTAATCTGATAATGGCCGAGAGCGAAGTCGAATTTTCACATAGTTTTCCTTCGGAAATGATTGAGTGCTAATTATGAAGTAGGTCAGGGAAGTTTTTTTTCTCGATGAATTGGGGTGAGAAAAATAAAATGTTATCTTATGTTATGTAATATTATAGTTTGTATTTTGTTTGAATTGCTTTGAGAGTTTCGCGTAAAAGTTTCCTGCAATATGAAAGTTAAAGTGAACGGGTGTCAATTGTAATTTTAATATTAGCTGTGCAATGTCGTTTTGCGTGCGATTAATTTTCCTTACTTGCAGCAGAGGACAATGAAGTGTATAGTGCGCCATGTTGATTAATGGAAAACCTTTGTAGAAAATTACAGGGAAGTCAATTACATTGATTAGGATGACGAAACGCGCAAATCTTTCTGATAAAGAGTAATTAAAGCGGTTTATATTAATATTAATAGCCTTGACAAATACTCGCAGGAAAAGAATCTTTATAAATCTTCATTAAGGCCAGAAAATCATTACAAATATTAAGAGTAAATCAAAATTTCGGGAGATTAACCAAAGATATTCACGAGACAACGATTTATTGCTCTGTTAGTCGAAGATAAAAGGAAGACAGAAATAAGATTAAAAACATTGTCATAGCTACATTTGTCTTGATTGAGAGGCATCAGCATTGTTATGACAATCAAACTGTTTATTTCCCTTCGAATTAGAGGAGTATTATTTTTAACTCTCTACATATTTCCGAGCAATAACCAATAAATCTAAACGATAAACTGCTTAGTCCCTTAGAAAAAAAAGTTCGGTCTTGAATCTTTTCCATAAATAACAACTTCCATTAGTTCCTTCATTGCGAAGAAAAAATAGTAGGAAGAGTAAACAACTGTCAATTTTCGTTCAATAACTGTAATGTGTTTAAATTTGTCGTTCCTATCGGGCCGCTAAAAACATGCAAATTGCACATTACACTTATTGAGCTAAAAAGGTATACAGCTCAAATATCGACACAGTTTTCTCGGACGTAACGAAGTGACAAGTTCGGAGCATAAATGACGCCGAAAGCTCATTTTCCGCTCTATACAATTACGCTAAAAACTTTTTAGACTATTAGTTCCCCCCATTTTTTTTTAAGCAACTACGTGCGTCACGGCGCTTTTAGCCTCTAACGACTTTAACGATCATTTTCCCCCGAGTGATAACAGCGAAATCATATTTTTCTCTAATTGAGATTTTTAGAGTTTGCAGGCGAAAGTTTTCTGACTCGTCGCTTAGTCATAAAGTCATAAAAGCGACCGGCGAGGAAGAGTCATTACTGGACAGTGAATTTCAGAAGTGCTATGGCAATAAAACATTTGTATGTAGTCATCTATTTCGAGCCTTCTGGTGTGCATTGATGCTCGAGAGTTTGAAAACAATAAGGTAACGAGTGCAGGGATCGAAACTGTATTAAAAATGTAATTGCCAGCGGGAATGGATATATTTGATATCGATCGAATATTTGAATATTTTAACTGACGGTAAATTACACGAGTCGAAACGTACACAGGAAAATTGTCGTTTATACGCGGAGGACATATATAGGACACCGGAAGAAACGTGTAAGTAAACATATCGATTTAAAATCGAGATTAAACCAGAAACAATTGATAGAAATTTTATTACTCCCGTCTATTTTTATTGCCTTTTTCTTCGTTCTGTCTTTACTAACGGTTATATGAATGAATTAACGTTACCAACAGTTTATTCGCAGCGAAATACTAGAAGGCGAAGTCTCGAATGAAATGCTTGCACATTCGATGTCAAGCACTTTGTAATACAAGAATGTGAGCATCTACGAACAATGTATCAATATGTTCCGATAGAAAGAGCATTCGGTGAACTTTGAAAAGTCTCTCAGGAAGATAAAACGCCTTGCAAATTTTTCTATGATAGGAAATATTTTGTTCAAAGAGCCCTTCTTTCTCGGTAAAAACTCAAGCACCTCGTAAAAATTCAATTTCGGTATATCTTTCCAAATAAAATGCATCGCTTTTTGTTGAACTTTAACGAATTACTGGCTAGAAAATGTAACCTGCGCCGGCTTATTTAATATCTGTGATAAATATAGAATCGACGTAAATTATGTTTTGAAGTATTTGTCGGTAGTAACATAAGATTACTGAATGATGATAATCTAAGACATAATTATTCTTCATCTAGCAATAGTATAAATTATCGCAATGCTCGGAAAATCTATTACAATTTGGAAAAACCAACAAATTCTCATACTTTTCCATAAATTATTCCTATAGTTCCTTGGGTTTTTCCACTCGATAAAATTCACAAAAACATTGCAATATTCCTCCCTCCCCACCGCCGCCGCTCCCCAACGTCGACTTCAGCAAAATCCACTGGCCATCCAACTCCATCAAAATGCGCACTCAACGCAGGCTCCTTCATTAAAGTCCCTCGGCCTCCGAGACTCGATCGAAAAAGCTCTCCCCCCTCGCTCCTCGGCGGCATCGATCCCCGGTCCAGCGGAGCTCCGCGCGGAGCCATTACACGGCGCCGGCGGCGCTGCCCGTGACGCGTAGGGGCTACTTTATGGGTCCTGGCCGGCTTCCTCCCCCTTCAACGTGTCAGAGGCACGCGCGTATTTTACATGGTTTAGCGCGCGCCGACGCCGGAGCCAGTAATTTACTGCGCCGAGCGGCATTTTTCGGCCATGCAAATGAGCCGAGAGCTTGACCCTGAACCTTTCGGGAGCTTTTTTGCGCGGCGATTTGTTGGATTTGGAGATTTTGTTTCGAGCTGATTTCGAGCGAGTCGGCTTCGGCAATGTCGGGGCAATGAGGAAATTTTGTGTTAATCTTTTCAAATGTTCCTCGACGTAGATATTTTGGAATGATGAGCATGAATTTCCGAAAGAAAAGCTCTGTCTCATTGCCCCTCGTACGCAAATCTGACTTGGCGTACGTTTATATACTTTTGACTGCATGAAATTTTTGCATTAAACTAAAATTTGAAAAATGTATAAAAAAACATCACAAAATAGAATCAGAGATATATCTCAATTAAGACCTGATTCTAGAAGCAAATAAATGCCATATCCTCATAACTAAGCAACGTCTCCCGCGAAAGCTCCTTTAACCACACACACGCTTTAATCGTCAAAGAAGCAGCTTAGTTAATCATTGCCAAGAAAGCTTGCTTAGCCATCAAACCCCTCGCACAAAGCGCCCTTTGCAAAACAATCAACTCTCCCTCACCCAATTCCGTCCGAACTATAAAGTCAGCCCGTCACCCTCACCCACTTACAAGCAACTTACATCTCCCGGGCACGAAAGCTCCCTCCGGCGTTCGAAAAATTGCCCCGCCCCTCCCCCCTCGAAATCCGAAGCACCAACAGCCGCGCCGGCAAACAGAACGAAACTGCGAGCGCGCGTCCGTCACGTAGCCCGGGCGACGTAAATACGCGTACGCGCGCGCGCGCCGCTCGTAAAGCTCGGGGAGACACTCCACCTTGGGCCGCAACCTGCAGACGCTTTGTTTGCCGGCGAATTTCCATAAATCTCCATAATCCAAACGAAACACACGCCCGCCCTCCTGCCCGCGCGCGCTGCATGCACGCCGCGCTTCCGTCCTTCTGCTCCGGAAGGCGACCATTGTCACGCGCGACGCGACGCCACTGGTCGACCCCTACCTTTCGAAGGGGGGGAAAGCCGACTGGATAGAGGATATGACACCTGGCGACGTTTGGCTCATGAGGTAATATTCAATTGATGCGGATCGTCGATCCACTCGCTGAATGCAAATGCGACCGATGTATGCGACCTGGTAAATAGGAGCGGATGGAAGGGTGGAGATTCCGGTGGGTGGTAAGCGGCGCGCGAGCGGGAGCATTTTTAAATTAGAGCCGCGTTTTTGCGCGAAGAGAGAGCTTTGAAACAGAGGCCGCGGGGGGTGAATGGAGATCCTTTTCCGCGAATTCGAACGAAAGGAGGGAGGAGAATAATTCAGCTCGCGAACGAAAGAATATACGGCTGAATTCTCGTTGAACTTCGGCTGCTTCATGAATAAAATAGCTACTCGCGGTGGATTCGCGCGTCTGCATTTTCCGCCAATTGCGTTAGAAAACAATTAACGCGAAAATGTATTAAAACTTCGGCGGAGGAGTGGACACTTATAATTAACTTTTAGTTCGGCGCATTCTCATCTGAATAATCAGATCGGAATACGAGAGTAAGTCCGGCGGTAAGTCTCGATAGTATTCCGTCGGTGAATACGCAAATTCGCGCCGGCTTAGAGGGAGCGTTATTTATTAGATTTGTTTAACGTTCGCCGCAGAACCTCTCAATAAAAAACCCCGCGTATAATTAGATGAAATTAAACGGGATGATAAGCGAGTCGTTACTTATAAATGGGTGCCTCCCTCCGATCTCAGTTATTTACGAATTTCCATAAATCATTCTGCTCTATTATATGCAATTTATATTGTCATTCCATGAACGATTAATCACGGTTCAAGTAGGCATTTATAGCTCTAATTACTTTTCTGTTTTCAAAATCAATAATTCGAAAATAGCAAAATTTCGAAGAGAAAAAGTTTGGTTGAATTTAATTAAATTATTAACACTAGGAAAATCCTCCTTTGGGGTTCCAGCTCCTACTCGAATTCAAAATCACCTCAATCTCCCCGAAGTTAATTATAGATTCGGTTCGACTTTTACGTCTCTCTGTTTTTCCTACTGGAAGCGAGTTTTGTCGCGGCGGCAACGGCGAATCGTTACGTCAACGAGAAAAGAGATATTTCAGCCGCTAAAGCGCCATTATATGTGAGTTGATTTTTCACGGACTTTCCTCCTTGAACGAATCGGATTTTCGTTTATTTTCGCGAGCGGTATATTTGTTATATAATCACGACTGCATCGATGCTCCGCTGAATTCTGTATCGGTTATTGATATTGGGGGAATATTAAATCCGGATAGCCCGCGACTTTTAGTGCTTTAAAGCATTGAATTTCGGGCATTAGAATATTTATGTTCATTGCTCATATAAACTGAAAATAATAGAAGAGTCATTATTTGAAAATTTCGCCGATTAACTGGGGCGAATAAAGGTTATATTTCTGTTAATAAAGTCTAAGAGAAACTCCAAACTGAATATTTGAAACATTATTGTATAATTGATGGCTTTTGAATTTAATTTGAATAACTAAAATTCATTAATTATTCTCTCTTCCGTAAAAATGTTCGAAATAAATTCTATAACAAGATTTCGCAAAATCCTCACAATAATAATAAATGATATTATCCTTTTTTTTAAAACAAGCATCGAATTCGCTAATTTAAAGCGCGCGAACAAACTGTCGGCCAATCAGCGATTATATAGCCGTCCTTATTTAGTCTTGAAATTATCCTAAATTCACAGCCGTCTCGCTATAGCCGACCCTTGACTACTCGAGCAACGCCTCAGCCTGTAATCACGGAAGCGGCATTACAGCATCGCCAGCGGCGATTTCGTGTCCGTCTAGACAAGAGCTGCCGAGCTAAATCAGGATTTGTTGCCGAAGTAAAAGAGCCCTCCGTGATACCGCTTTAACAAGGCGATTTTTCGCCGGACGCGGCAAACTCGTAATTTCGTTTGTTTACACATCGCTCGTCGTTTAAAGTTTTTTTTTTTTCAACGTTGTCCGAGAGCGAAGTTTTCGCTGTAAATATCGATTGCGAATGCTCTTTTGGCGCGCTCGCAAATGCCGATAGCGAAATGCATTTGATTCGTTTCGCGTGCGGATTTATTATTTTTTAAGTGGCTGCCTGCAAATGAAGCAAAGAGTGAAATTAATATCGTATATAAGACCAAGTTTCGTAAAACAATGTCGTACTAATATCGTCAATTTTGCCGCCGACTGTAAAATTTATACGACCGACTCCATTTATTGCTTCCAATTTGTTCATTTCAGTCGTTGCGCATTTCGCGAATATCATTGAGGCGAATCATAAAAAAAACGGTCACAAAACGAATGACGGAAAATAAAGCGGCGACGATGCGCGCAATTAAAAAATTAATAATTCTTCAAACTACATCGTTTACTTTGAAAAAGTGCTTCCACTGTTAAGCAATGCAAACTATTTTGACAGGAAAATTCCGTAACATAAAATTTTCACGTCATCGAAGAATCAGCCAGTTTGACCGAAATTTTCTAAAATTTTCCAAATTCCTCGAAAACATTTCCCAAATACTCGTAACGACTTGCAGGCGCTCCAACTCCGATTCTTCCGTCGAAAATCGTTCCACCTCCGTTCCCCGTCGAGCTTTAAACGCATCGCGGAGCTTATACCGAATTACAGCTGGCAGTGCCCGAACACGAACGGCCGAGCGATTGGATCCCGTCGAGGCGGGGGGCTTGGATGACATTAATCATCGGATAATTAGCGGCCTGTTAATCATCGCGCTGCGGCGCGCAGGCGCAGAGCGCCGAGCCTGATTAATTGGCCGTTTGATTTAACGGTCTTTGATTGAAATTTACGTAAGCCGCCGGTGAGATAACCGTCTTTTCAAGCTCGAGTCTTTTGTGGGGCCGGGAAGTGCTTTGAGTTTCTGCTCGGGATGACGAATTGCTGATTTTGGGAAAGAATTCGGTTCGCAGGAATGAATAAGTGGTATTCGTGCGATTCGATTCGGAGAAAAGAAAAGCGTAAGATTAACGAGGGCGCAGGATTTTATTCAAATCGATTAGTTAAATATTTTTATTAGTAACGAAATTCTTTTTCGTATAGAAATAAAAGTTTTCAGGGGGAAATCGTTTTTGTGATGCTTGAGGCTCTTTCTTTCACTCGAGGAATGGTAATAAAAAGGAAGAAAAAATATATTTTTTATTTGATAATCGGACAATAATGAATGGAAAAGCGATTCGATAAAAAAAGAAACTCGTAATTACCAGTTGTACTCTGAAATTAATAGCTTGTTCATTAAAGTCAATTTTCATAAAACGCTTAATTGAAAGCTATTCGAGGTAAAACAAATTTTATTAATCGGACAAAGTAGAATTTTCAGCGTTTTATTAATTTTTTCGCACAGCTCGCCACTGAGAAATAATAATAGCATTTTCTGAAAAATCCTCGATAAAAAATTTATGAAATATTTAGATTATTAAATTTAAAAAGTAATTTAAAACACAATTTCGCTCGGGCGAAGAGCCCCTTTTCCGCCGGCATTATAAAAATTTTCATGCAACCACATTCCATTACATCTTGTTACAAAGCTATTCGGCCTCATCTTTTTAATGCATAATAAGCAGCGTCGCGTCTTATTAAAATTCCCAGGAAATATTAAAGCTTCAGCAATTCCTATCGAAAAATCCGCGCAATTCCCCCAGCAGAGGCACTAAAAAGCAAGTTAATAAACCCGAGGCGTTCAACCGCCCCCCCCCCTGACTAATTTCGTTCGCGGGCCGCAATTCCGCGTCTTCGCACCTCCCAATCAAGCGGCGTATCAGCGTCGATCTCGGCCCGCGGCGGCCGGTCGTTATCTCGTCATCGAAAATCGCGCGCTCACGAAACAAAGCGACGCGAGACAATTACGGCTTGTCCTCAAATCTATTTTTAACTGCGCCGGAGCACGATAGCCGCGCGCGCGGAGGCTTAATTGCGCGTGGCATCGCTTTAATGCGCATTGAAAATCGCGTGATTCCCCCCGCGTGAGGCGCGCGAAGGGGGGTAGGGGAAGCCGCGCGCGCACGCAAATTATAGAGCGCCGCCGGAGGAAAAGCGAGGGAGTCGACTCGTTAATCATTTAGATATTTCGAAGGCGAGCGGATGGCGAAGCTCCTTAATCGCTCCGGAATGCGGCGTTATTCTTGGTAGCGGAGGAATGGTTGTCGAGGAATTGCTTTTTAATATTTGTTCGCGCGATGCGTTTTACTTGGGTTAGTCATCGTTTAGGTGAATGTGTTCTATAAAAAGTAATAGCGTTGGATAGATTCTCGCGACGTTGTCGCGCATTGAAGTTCAAGATCTCGAGAGGAAAAGCTCTCCGATTTGAAGAGAGAGGGAAATATAAAATGACGACCGTCCAGACGAGCGTAAATCCAATTCCGTACCTACATTACACGCCAAGTCTAGGTAGACTCGGAACTTTACGGCTTCCTAATGACTTCTTTCCGTTTCCTCGCCCTGAAATTATGAGCGCGACTTCTTCCGAGTGTTTTTACGGGCCTTATAAAGTAAACGAGAGCCATCCAGCCTCTTAACCCACGATGATAATTCGTTCGATTAAAGTCGAGTGGAAATTTTCGTTTAATCCGCTTTTTTGCACTTGCATCGTGGAGGGGCCTTTTTTATTTGGTAGAAAAAAAATAATTTTTTTCGGAGGATGACATTTTTTTTTAGAACAATACATGTAATTTTTTTTAAGAAGTTTTAACGGTAAAATTTTCTGGTTTAGTAAACCTGCATTCAGCACTTCATAAAAGTTACCGCAGAGCGCTTTACACTGCAATTAATTAATCTCTAAATCATCTTTTGACAAATTGTCATAATAAATAAGGTATTTTCATTAATAACACTTGATTACGCCATGCAAGTGAAGTTAATTTACGCAGAAGCAAAATATAAACTTTCCCGATGGCACAGTCATGATTCATATATTAACGTCATATTAGAAATATTCAAAATCAATATTTACCCTCCCAGCGGCGTTGTGAAATACTAAATATCTTCATATTCCAAGAATGCAGTTTCTGACAGTAACTGAGTTTCGAAATGAGAAAAAGAATTTAGCCGGGTAATGGTGGAAATTTCGTAAGATAAATGCTCGAGTGGTGTGCAGTTCATATTTTGTAACTTTTAACAAATGGTGTATTCATAAGAAAAATCTCGTTGGCATAATAACAAGAGGGTTTCGGTGAGATGCAAAAGAATGGATTTAAAAATAGAGGATTCATTTATTTTTTTTAATGTTCTGTAAAGACTAAACGACCGTCGTTGATTTATTAACTATTGCAATATTACGTTTTAATTGATGTATCGCTGTTTCTGTCTGCTTTTAGATTAAAACATTCTGAAAAGACAAATCTTCAATAAGTAAAAGACCCAAAAATTAATCGACTTTTTTCTTGCTAAGAGAGGCTCAAGGATCCAGTTCAAATTTTGAAATATGTTTATAATAAATAATCCCAGAGTTCCAAAAACCTGCTCTAATTGTTAATAATTAGTTAGTAACTATTAATTAATAGTTTTTTTGTCTATCGGTCAACCACACGCGTAAATCCACCGTCTGGGAAGGTCAACCTACCAGGAAAAAAAAGTAACAATAAACTCGATTAATCGTCTTCCACCAATCATAAATCTCCCCGGCCGAGTGAATCCGTCCTAAATATAACTCCCCAGAAATACCGTCGAATAAAAGAAGTCGGCGATATTTAAATAAATCCGCGAGATCAACGATCCCGACGACAAAAAGAAAAAAGAGAAAGAAAAAAAATGCGAGAGAGCCGCGATAAATAACGGCCCCCGTCGAGGAATTCATAAGTCCGCGAAGGACGTTCGTACGCGAGGCGGATTTGCGCCGAGGCGCGCCAAGGAAAATATCCGCGACGAGGAAAAACCGAAGATTAGACGGCTGTTCGAGGCGTTTTTTTTCTGTCGCTCGAGAAATGCTCGATTGACGCTCGGTCGCGACTTTTTTTTTTTTTGAAAAATTATTTTCGTTCGAAGCGGGTATTATTTTCGACCGCTGCCCGGATTTTTGCGTTCGACGTTTATTTGAATATTTGATGTTTCTCGGTTAAGGAGTTATCAGGCATAAAGTTTGAAAAAAAAATGGTTGTATCGCGCAGATTTTCATAAAATCGAGCTTGTAAAAACTGATTTTATGTGAAATTTTTGTGTACACATTTACATTTTCATACTTGCACTTTACGGCACGAGGGATAAATGTTGGGGCGGTAGATATTTTGTAATATAAAGTACGGCAGAGCATAAAATTTATTGTTGGCAGGCGCACAGTTATTGACGCGTCACCCACTCTTTCGCTAAAATATCGGTGTTTTTTTTTTTGTAGCGCTTTTTAACTTTATTTATAGATTATAAATAAATACTTGGCTCGCGGATTATTTTTTATTACACTTGCAGTAATGATTTTTTTTTTTTTTTTTTTTTTTTGAAATTTTACAAGGTCATAAAATTTTTAGAGCAAATTTTTTTAATACCCACTTATCGCACAAACTTTTTCAAAGATTCTGTAAAAAAATCTAACGAAAATCAGCACCTCCGAAAATCCACAAACTCCGCCACACCATCCGAAAAATATTAGCAAAATAGTTCCCCCCAAAAACTAGGCCACATCGAATCTCCCCCCTGCCACACAAATCACTATATCAGGCAGTGAAACCTCCCGTAAACAAGCCAATAATTTATACCCCTCCCACTCGAAAAAAAAGAAGAAAAGAGAAAATGCTCGCAACGTCGGCGGCCTCGTCAAAAGTGCGGGCCCCGGAAAATGCGAGAAATTTTCATTAGTCGAAAGAGAGAGAAGCACGCCCCTCTTCTCGAGAACGTGACATTGATCCTTGGAAACTCGAGAGAGAGAGAGAGAGAGCCGCCATATGACTTGGCACACACGAAGGAAAGAAGGGGCGCGACCTTGAGCCACATTAAGGCGGCCACCGCCGCCGCCACCGAGAATTCCAGCTATTTTCGCTCGGCCGACTCGAGTCGCTGGTCCCTAAGCTCGACGACTCTTATTATACGCGGGGTATTAAAGGTCCGGACGGAGGGCGCCGGGAGAGCGAGAGCTAGAGAGAGAGAGAGAGAGAGATAAGAGCCGCCGCTGGATTAATGATTCCGCGATTTTTCCAGGCAGAGAGGTCGGTGAATTATTTTCGGGACGCGCGGCATCGACAGCTGAGAGGAAATCTGGGAAAAATTAACTGGGGCTTAATTGTTTCGTTGCCGATAAGGGGGATTAGTCCGGGAGATAAAAAACTGGATTAACGAATTCGTCGGACGAACTGTATTTTACGTTGAATGAAAGCACAGGTTTTGGTATGGAAATGTCGTAAAAAGCTCGTTTCTGGATAACACATTTTTTTGCGACGACGGACGGAAACATCGGCAGAAAAAGGTTTAATTTTCGAACCCGAAACGTAACGCAAAAGAAGCACATCTGTCTACTTTTGCCTGAGAAAGTCGTTCTGTTTCTGCTTATTGCATATAGATTACTTGCTTATTCAGAGTTAAGTGCCGCGTCGTGAATGTCAATCATGTTTTTCCAAACTTTTCCAAGTACGCGCGGAGAGCAAATCTTTTTAACTTTAACGCGAATTTAGATTATAATAATCATCTGTCAGACTTTGCAACATTCTTTAACTCGATAATTTTATATTTAATAAAGTCTACAGAATAAATTAACCTATTCGCAAACACTGTACTTATTATTCACTGAAAGTAAAATCAATTCTGTTTCGTGAAATAATAAAAAGACATAAAATTGTTTTAATGAAAATAGTTTATTGGACTTTTACATTAAAAATGTTCTTTCTTCAAAGGCGCAATCACATCTGACCATCGTTTTAAGAAAAATTGAATTAAACGAAAAAAGGAACAAACGAGATTTTCGTGAAAACCAAAACTTTTCAAAAAGATTAGCAAAAGGCTTCGAAACAAAATTACAATTTATTCTTACTAAGTTTTTAAATAAGAATATTAATCTTTTTGTGTAACGGAAGAAATTCCTTAAAAGCACAATCAGCAGTCATTAATCCGCAAATACAACCAACGCACCGTTTCCAATGCAGAAAATCTTAGCCTTCTCACCCTCGACGCTCAAATTCCACCCTCCAGACGCCTTTGCGAATAAATTGACGACCGTGAGAAGGCTGACTCTCGAAAAAAATTCATCATAGCGTCGAAACCGCCGCTGCGCTCGGCAATATCCCCGGATTTCTTCCTCCTCTCCACGCAGCGCGGTCGCGCTCCTCTCTTTTTCATTTTCCCGGAGCGACTTCCTTATCGTCCCCCGTTCCCGTATAATCTCGAGAGCTACACCGGCTGTCCTTCCGCTCGGACAAAACGGCCAGACGTGCCGCCGCCGAAGGTCCCCCGGCTAATTCCTAGGCCGATCTTCGGGCGGAGAGGATTGTTTTGGGAAGGTTTTTCGGTGCGTTCGAAGGTCAGGGCGGGGCGCTGCGAAGCTTCTTCGAGGAGGGTAATCTTTCTGCGAGCTTTTTTTCGAAACGTTCGTGAATGTGAATTCTTTTAGTTTCTTGGGACTGAAGGCAATATAAGTCAGGTCGGGAATAACGCCTGGCGGTATAAAATGGAATTATGACTTTAATAATAAATATTAAGAATACGGAGACGTATAATATAATACCGAATTTTCATTTTTATCGGCGCCCTGAATTACGTTCAAGTGTCTTATAAATTTACCCTTATACTCGAGATTTTAATGTAAAAATGTCGACCACTTTATTTTTATTTTCGAAATAAAGAATCGCCTCGTAAATTGAAAAAATGAATTCTCGAGAAATTAAAAAAATCCACCGAAGCGAACCTATATACGCAGAGAGCCACTATTTCTTTTGTCTAAAGCTTACTTTTTCAAATAACGCAAACTGTTTCAGCGTTAAAGTACACGCGATCATGATTACTTTCTCCCTCACCCCCTGAAAACAGCAGAAAACCCCCGTACAGTCATCAAAACTCTTCTTCAACAGCGATAATGAAATTTTTTTTCCCTCCCAGCCGGAGCTCCGGCTCGAAATCGTCCGATAAATCTCGAAAAAAACTCCTCTCAAATCCCCCCGTGCAAGAAAGGCCGCAACTCTTATCTCGAGCACACTTAAACCGTGAACAAATATACAAAAAAAAAACCATACGTCGGGCGCGATAAAAGGCGCCTTCTTCGCGATCGGCATCAATCATTGCTCCCAGCCGCAGAGAGAGAGAGAAAAAGGAACGACTCCCGGACAGGTGAGATAAAGCCTCGAGCCTCTTTCGGCGACCTTCCGAAACGGTGAAGAAAGAGGAGAGAGAGAGAGAAAAAAAAATCTCCCCCCCGTACGAGTCAAAGATCTCATTATCGTGAGTTACACGCGCGGATAAGCCCGCGGGCATCTCCGGGAAAAATCCGTATCGATTTCTGCGCCCCCTCCTCCCCCCCCGCTTCCGCGCTTGATAAATCGGCAGATTAGAAGGAGAAACAGAACAGAAGCTACCTGCCGCCGGAGAAAATCCCCGGGACGTGCGTGCGGTGCCTTTGGTCGACGCCCGGATTCGGCTAATTGCCAGCGAGTTGACTCTTCCGACGAGAAGCTTTTCAATCTCGCTTCGAGAGTCGAGCTGTTGCGGAATTGATTTTTGGTGGATTCTCGTGGTTTTTTGCGTGGATGGGCGAAATTCCCCTTTTTTTTTGTTAAAAGCACGATGATACTGTGGCTAAGGAAAATAGCAGAGTATAAGCGGGTTATTTACGTAGAGCGAATTGTAATGTCGCGAGGCGCAATATCGATGCTTTTTATCGAAAAAAGTGCTGTTTTATCAAAGCTACATTATATGTAGTGTCTTTATAGTTTAGAACCATTAGGTAAGCATAAAAGAATTTTCCATCTTGCAGAAAGAACAGATAAGAAAGTATGAAAAGCGAGGGCTATTTTACGCGAAGATTTTTCAAATAATATCTCAGCAAAGTGAAGACATTCGTCGAAGACGAATGGCGTCGTAAGCGAAAATGTCGCCCAGTCGCGAGTACACACAAATGTAAGGGGGAGGGAAAGATACGAGTGAAACATAACGAGATAATTTTTGCCGCCCTGAAACGGCTGTTAGGAGTTCGCCGAAAGTAATTAAACTGTCTTCGCCAGGAACTTGGTTAATTTTACTGGAACTTTCGGTCATTCCGGCTAAATACGCACGGAGCGCACGATGAGTTATTGTGACTATTTCGCGAGACCTGCCGGCCCATCTTGACAGCGCGGCTTTAACTATGTTGCACAAAGGCGCATTAGTTTTCTCCGATAACTTGCCCTCCCGACCTCTCGCCCGCCAAAAATAGCGGACACCGCCGAAAGCAACAACTGTAATAAAAACTCGGTGTTTACGCAAAGCCGCTAGAGAGAATTCGTTTGATCAGTCGCTTCTATTTCCGTCATCAGCTTGTTTGCCATCGTAAACAAATCCCCCCCCCCTCAGGAATCTTGTCTCGAAAAAAAAGCGAAATCAATACGTTTCTGTTTCCCCAGGCTGGTGCTCCATCGGCCTCTCGTTTAAGAAGGATCAGGACCGAGGACTCGCCGAGGAGGAGGGAGGAGGAGGAGGAGCGGCCAAGAGGCAAGATCGCAGCTGAGCTGGCAGAACGCCGAAGGCCGCCGCAGCACCGCAATCGCCGGCTCCTCGGCAGCGGCGGTGGCGGCGGTGTTGCTGCTGCTGCTGCTGCTGCTGCTACCGTCGCACCCTCCTACCCCGCGCCGCTGATTCTGCTCCTCGTTCTCGTGCTACTGTCGCCGGGGGAGACGGGCGGTGGGTACGCGGCCGCTGCCGCCCTCGGGCCTCATGGAGTCGGGGGAGATGATGGAACGGCGCTGTCGAGGGGAGCTGCAGCCGATGCCCAGGACGACGCTGGAACGGCTGCTGCCGCCGAGAGCTACGATGCCCCTGCTGGCTTGCTGCTCCGTCACTTAAAGGTAAGGATTTTGGTGTTGTGCTTCTGATGCTCCTCGGGGAGGAGTGTTTTTAGGCTTTGCTCCGGATTATTGCGCATGCCGGTAAATGGTGAACACGGAATGATCCAAATAGATTGTATTTCGATGGTTTTGTTCATTTTTTTATAAATTTTTCCTTATACATTACTTTGAAAAGAATGAAATGTAATTTAGAATGTTTAAATTAACAATCGGGTGGAAATTGAAATTTTCTAAATACTTACCCAACTTTGAGCTATTATTTAATATCAGATCTCGAAAACAGATTCTGTCTGACTATATCAGCCCTATAACTACTCAGCGCCTAAGCATTTCATTGTACCCAATTTCAACCAAATAAAAAATTTATCCCTCAAAGTGCCTTTTATTCATTACTATACCACCCGAGCTCCTTCTAGAAGCCACAAAAAAAAATGTCGCCCTTCGAAATTGCAGCACCCCGAGTACCCGCCGCTTTCAGCAGCAGCTTGGCTCCCGGGCAGCTTCCCGGCGGAGCCCGAGCAGGCATCAGCAGCAGCAGCAGCAGCAGCAGCAGCGGGGCAGCGTCGTGAGCGTCGCGAAGTGCGGAGCATGCCCAAGTCGACCGAGGCAGAGGCCTCTCCCGTGCACGCCCCTCCTCGCACGTTCAGCGGCAAGCAGATCCTCGAGAAGGACCTCGTGTTCAGGCACAGCGACGCCAAGGTCGTCGAGGAGGAGCTGGAGGAGGAGGACTCGCCGGCCGGCCGGCGCATCACCATGTCCCTGTCGGACGTCTCCGGGGGAGCGGCCGCCGTCGTTGCCGCCAACGTCAGCGCGGCGCCCGCGGCCACCGCCGCCGTCAACGGATCCGTCGCCGTGGCCGCCGCCGCCGCCGCCGGCAACCTCACGGACCAGGAAGCGCAGCACACCATTGATGTGTCCAGGTAGGCTTTCGACTTCCCCAAGTAATTGCAACTGTTTAAGTTGTTTTGAGTTCCTAACGATAACGGGTTCCAGGATAAATCTTATTGTATCAATTATAACTTTTGGCAAGCAATTTGCAGTTTCAAAGTTCACCGCAAACGTAAATTTCAGTTAAACATAACTGCGGGTATCTCATTCCTAAGATTCGAAAACAAATTGCCTTCGAAGGATAAAATTAAGAACTCGAGGGATTCTCGTTATTGTATACGCGGAGAAAAATTTTCTAGTAAAAATTCAAATATTTTATATACACTGAGAGAATTTTTCCCGAAAATTTACAATTAAATTTACCGGAAAAATTAACGTTACGAATCGTAAACGTGGGACATCCGCATGGTTTCGGTAACTATTGTCAAGCGCTCTCTAAACATTACGGTCGTCAGGGTAAAAATTTACAGAACTGTCACGGTAAAAATTCGCGCCGTGGTAGAAACTCGCGGTTAAAATACTAGCACATAAAATCGCGGAAGTGCATAAAAAATTATGCAGGTGCTAATAAAAATTAGTTGATTATCATAATATATTATTTTATATCACTCTAAACTCATTATTATGTCATGATTTTTCTGCTCTCGTGATATAAAATAAAATTCGATATAGTGTATCGAAATATAATTAATACATATTAATACATTATTTTTTTATTAATATAATGAATATATGTATTATTTATA
>UCOM01002168.1:0-29530 GCA_900474385.1 Ormyrus pomaceus | reverse complement strand
GGGGGGGGGGGGGGGGGGGGGGGGGGGGAGACGTAAACGCCCGGCATAAATATTCGCGTCTCGCGAAAATTGACCGTACTTATATGCATCCAGGCTAAAGCAATAAAGTTAATGAGCCGTTGTGTTGCGCTCGCCCGGATCAAATTTCATAACTGCCGCTCTGATTTTTTTTTCCCGGCTTCCCGACTGGGGAGGGGGAGCTTTCGGGAATTCGGGAATCAAATGTATATTTTCTGGAAATTTTTTGAAGGATTTACGATTCTTGCGAGACGTTAGAAACGTAGGATTGTGCTGCCATCTAATATCGGATTTATGGAACGACATAAATCCGTTCCGAGGAAAGGCTGGAAAAAGTAGTAACCAGTATTAACGATGCATAAATAGCTTGTTATGCAAACATTGCTATGAAATTATGGATACCAATAAAAAAACGTTATGAAGTATCATTAATATCAAATAAAAGTTCTTGAAATAGCCTTTAATCTTCGTGTCGTGCACGCTAAACTTTTAAATAACATTTAACTTTCTAGCTCTATTTACGTTTCTCCCATACCTCCAATACAGTTAAAAAAAAGCGGCTTATTCTTTATTTTAAGCACGGAAACTGGTGAATTCCGCCGACAAAAGCTTTCGAAAGCACAATTCCCAAAACCATTCCGTGCGCCTGAATTTCCAATTTTTTTCCGCGACCAGAGAGAGAGAGAGAGAAACTTGGCCATCGAGGGAGCCGATTTCAATTTCCGGTCTAATTTCAATCTACCCGAAGTGCCGAGAAGCTTTTCCTGCCTTACAGCGGCGGTCACGTGACTCGCTCGCGAACTTTTTAAAAATTAATTTCGGATACACGCCGCCGAGTGCCCGCGATAAAATACGGCGCCGCGGCGGCGTTTTACGAGTGCGCGAAAATTTAATTACCCGCGCTCGCCCGCCGTTATTGCCCGAACAAGATGCACAGGCCGAACGCGCGGCGGGGCTTTTTCGCTCCGAGCAATTCAAGTATCGATTCGTGCGCGGCGCATTCTCTTCGTAAATCCAACAGGTGCTTATTAGTCTCGAATAAAAAACAAAATGCACGAGCGAGAGCTGAATTTTACGTTTCTGGAAAAGTGTATAGCGCAACGAAGGTCGACTAAAAATCACTCGTTAAAGGCGCCAACGATCGAGTATCGGTAGTACGACTGCAGTTGTAAAAGGCAGGATACAAATCTAAGCAGAATATTCACTGTCCACCGACAAACGCGTTAACGGGCCATTTATCCGCGAATAAACGCCGCGATCTTTTTCCGCGCCGCAATCAAGCATATATCCGTAAAATGACGCTCGAAAAGCCCGCAATGCACGCGGGGCTAATGCGTACAATAACAAGTGCGCGCGGCTCCATCAGTGGCTTGTAGCTAACGACAGCGACACATCGGCGGATTGCGGCAAATTGTCGTTTTGAGCGAAGTAAAGTCGCTCTATCTGGCCGTGTTTTGTATACGTATTGCTATGCGCGAATATACAGGCCAGGCGACAATCGATAGCGCCGGCCTCCCCCCCTTTCAACAACGTGCGTCGCCTCTCTCTCTCTCCCTCGCTTGTGTATACAGCGTTGCGCGCGCGTATGCGCGACTGTAACCTAATATATGGAGAATAGACGGCAGGTGGCTTTGTACCTTCTGACCTAAATACGTCGCCCTTTTTTCTGCGCTCTCGCTCTGTCATTTTTAGAAAATGCGCTCCGCGCGGAAAAATTTGTATTTACTATTGCGCGCAGCGCGGAGGGGGGGGGGAAGGGGGCGTCTTTTTAAGCTGAGCTGCGACGTGTCGTTGCCGTCGCTGCTCTGCTCTGCGACGTGCGAGGGTTTGCATTTTTTGCACTGAGTCTTTGAGGTTTCGCGCCGCTTGTTTTCCAGCGATTACGCGTGTTTTTTTTTTTTTTTTTTTTCGTGGGAATTAAGCTCCTGTCGGGTGTGATTTCATAACTGCTTGACAATGGAGTGGAAAGAGAGAAATGAAATTCGTTGAATTTAAGAGCTTATAATGTGCTTAGTATGATGTAACGAGAAATTATTATTATTAGTCCGACGCGTAACTTGCAATTAAAATTCTTTTATGCAACAAATGAATTAATTAAAAAAACCCAATATTCACTTTTAAAGAATGTTACATTTTTTTTCTGCGCAGCAGCAGCAGTTATTTCGCAAAGTCGCATCATGCCATCAAACGATATCGCGTTTCACGTAACAGCGTAAAGTTATATCAAACCCTCGGCAAGAAAAGAAAAAAAAAACTCGCTAATCGCATTAATAACTCCGTCACCTTAACCGTTCCGTCGACTCAGCGCGAGCGTCTTCGAAGCAGCGTAGCGCGGCGGGCAAAACATCGCATAAACAAGAAACGGCGCTCCGATGAAGTAGTTTAAAAGACCATCTCCTTTGTGGCCCGTCGTCGCGTCGCGGTTCATTCGCAAAGTTGAAACGACGAGCCGCGGAAAAAAGAGAGCGCGGCGAAGAGAAAAAGAGTAGCTTATACTATGCCGGGAAAATGCGCTCTTGTTATCCCCTCTCTGTCGCGCGCGCGGCGAGCTGCCGCGGACTGCGCAGGCGCGAGACGTGCGCCTGCATATGCACGAGATTATATAGCGAGAGACACGAGGACTTTCTTCTTTATACTTGTAAAGGTCGAAAGCTTTTTTGCACCGTTTGCGCGGCTGCAGGCACGAACTGTCGGAGCTCCGAGAATGTGGAGTAATTGATGGGGGAATTCTGTTTTTGCTTTTTATATAAATATATTCGGGTAGTTTTCCGAAACTGAGTGATTTGTTTTTTCGCCTACGTATCAATTACTCGCTTAATATCGTTTTTCACGTGTCGGAAGTGAACGATCGGAGTGTAAGCGATTGGTTTTCGTTGGAGCATTGCTTTTTACAGTCCAGACCGGCGATCAATAGCATTTAAACCGTCGCTCACATAAAATTGAGACTCTTCGGCGTAATTTTGTTGCCACTTAAATTGATTACTCCCACCCAAAACTTTTCCCAATCCCATTCTCTCAAAATATCCCGTGTAAAAAGTTATACGTTGACATTGAAAAAAGTTTACGATCATCCTCTCGTCGAAAAAACGAAAAGCCGCCGGCGCAAACTCGCGCCTTCGCAATCGTCGCCTCGCGCTAAACACAATGGCGGCGCTCCCACAGCGAGCAGGGAAAAGTATATAACGAGTGAGAGCGAGTGGAAATTGATTTTGGGCAGCGCCGCCGGCTTGTTTGGATCTCTCTCTCTCTCTCTCTCTCGTTCGGGAATCTGGCGGGTGGCCAGGCTGCATAACCCGCGGCCAGATGAGATTCTTAGGTTCATTTTCCTTTCTCTCCCTCCCGCGCCTCGAGTCGATTTAACAACTCGGACTTTTAACGACGCCGAGGTGTATATATATGCCTCCGCGCGCCGCGTTCGTCGACCGAGGCCGCAGGGTTATATAGTCCGGGGCTTTATGCGAGAGAGAGAGAGAGAGAGAGAGAGAGAGAGAGAGAGAGAGGAGGGCTTCTCGCGTCGCAAACATCAACATCTTCGCGGCGAAATGAAATTTCGCATCCATCCATCTCGGCTCTTATTTGCGGCTGCACCCTTGTTTTCAGACCCCGAGCGCTGTGTATTTCCTACTTGCTTCGATATTGTCGTTCGTGTGCCTCGATGCTGCTGCTGCTTGCGAGCTTCTGTGAATGCGAATTACTATTTTCATATAAGTACCCCGAGCTTTTATTCTTTTTCTTTTATCGATGAGGAAATTTGGAGAAAAATTGCTGCGTAAATCTCGGTGAAAGAGGAGGCAGACAAATATTTTCGAGGTAAAAGTCGAGTTTTTTACTGCATGTATATCTTTGCAATAATTTTAATCCTAACGAAAGTCTACTTTTTACATTCATCATTCCTGTAATGATTTGTCCTAACGTTGGGAATGATTGGAGAATAAAAATGAAGCGAACGCTTAAAAAAAGACTTGAATAGATATTTTTGGAAGGAACGTTTTTGAACGATGAATAGAATGTCGTTTTTTAGATTCAAAAGAAGTCATTTTTCATTTAAAAGTACTTAAAGCATTCATCACGGCGACCACCTAAATCATTTCCTAAAAAAAGAATGGTTTCATTTTTATCAAAGCGCCCAAGACAAATATTAACCCTCGAAAAGTGCTATATGGATTTGTTGATAATCGTAACGCAATAATTTAATATATCTTAAATTTAGCCCAGTGACAAGTGATAATATTGACCGAAAAAGGAACCATATCGAATGTAAACACAAGGGAGGGGGGAAGGGGGGCCCGAAAAAGGCGGAGAAGAATGAAACGAAAATATTTACCGCGAGCTTACACGAGAAAATCTCAAAATCAATATCACTAGAATTCCTTGATTTCGGCAAGACGTCCCTGATGGGCCGCGCCCCGAAAAAAAAACGCGGAAGACACAACGAGTCCTTTTAGCCAAGCGACAAGCCGGGGGGGAAGAGAGAAAAAATAATAAATCGAGATTCGAGCCCTTTTATTTTCACTATCGCTCTCACGGGATCGATACGCTTCCTCTTTCCAGGAGAGCCGCCATTAGACGGGCAGGAAATCGAAAGTGCCGCGTCATTGTTTTTTCGTGCACGTGAATATTACATGCAATTGAAGCCGGCCGAGTTAAAGCGGATGTGTCGTCCTCCTGCGCCGAGGAAATCGTTACTACGGTTCCTCTTCACCCCTCGGAGATTCACCCTCCGGCCGGGTCTCCGCTTGAATTAATGCGGGCTTAATGGCTAATTTTGTGGGTCGAATCGTTAGGACGTCCGGTGTCCTATTTGTTGGAATTTTGAAAGCGGTTTTTCGCCGCTTGTTTATGGGGGTGAATGCGTCGTAAATCGTATAAAAGAAAACCCGGCCGCCGCCGAGCGACGGCGGATTTAAGGTATAAGTATTAGTTTCGGCGAGTGCTGAATTATAGGGAAGTTGTGTCAGTGTCATACACACGACTAGGCGGCTGTCCTGAGCCAGAACTTTACTACTTGCATAAATCACCGGCACTGCAGACGCTGTGTGCTATTAGCTGTATTTATTGTGAAAAAGCGTGTCGTCGTATACCCAAGATTGTATCGAATTTTAAATTTATTAAACTTTTTCGTGCGCGATTTTGTTTATTTATTCGTCGTGTCGCCGAAACTGGACTCCTCGGGGGTTGTTACACTCTCGTTTGCTTTTAAAATTCTCGAAAAGCTCATAAACTCTAATATTATAATTTAGCTCTTTCATACCAGACGCCCGGCGTATTTTCTCGGAAATTCTAAAGTCTTAAGTGGATCCGCGTGTATACTCCTAACTTTGGCTTTTATTTTACAGTTGATAGATTGAAAAGTTCCCGAAAGCTTCTTTCCTCTGCTATTTCTAATCTTCATACAATTCTCAATTTCAAGTCTTTATCGCAGCTTTTAGAGCGAACGTCCGGTCCGCAAACTCGGTCCAAACAAGCGTCCGAGAATTTTCGCGAAAACCCGTCGGTGAGAAAAACGCGTTTCACAACACGTCGCCCTTCAAACTTTCTTCGCCGTCCTCGAGAAATATAATTGCGGCGTTCTCGCTTCTATATATCCCCGAGCCATACGGCGCGAGAGCCTAAAACTCGGAAAAGCCAGCGGGCGAGAGAGTCTCGGGTCCCGCAGAGCCGCGCGTATATCGAGCGGCACAGCCCCTCTTCGGGATTACGAGCCGCCTTTAAGAGAGATCTCTCCTCGGAGAGCAGGCGAGAAGGAATCCGCCGCTCCCTCCTGCTACGACGCGTGTCGACTCGTGCGATCGTTACTTTCACGCGGCTGCCGCGGAGGTATGTTTGCGCGGGACGGCCGGCGAGCTTCTCGCAAAAGAGCCTGCTGGTCGGTGGGATTGAAAAAGCTGCCGAACCGGAAGAGGGTGCAACGCGGGGCGGGGGGTTTGATGGGGAATCTTTCGGCGAGCTTATGCTTCTCGAGTGGCCGGGGAGAGTAACGATGTAAGCTGCTTTTTTCAGGAAAAAAAGTGCTTTTCTCGGGGAGAATGCCTGGGCGACTTATATATCTCGGGAAGCGGATCGAATTAATCTTGAGAATTTTTTCATTTTATTTGATGTAAAGCAAATTTACTTGACTGAGCATTGGGGGGGAACACGGTTTGCTTTTGGCAGGGAGATATTTTAGTTTCAAATATCTAGAGAGGGAAGAATAATTTTTTGAGAAAAAAAAGTAAGGTGTATCGTTATAGAATCATAGAATTTTAAACGAATCTCCCTTCTGGATAAAGCAATGAATACTCAATTAGATTTTTTTCACGAATCAAAACAGCCAACAGCATATTATACATCCCCTTGATGGATCTCCAACTGAATCCTATTTAGAAAGCCAGCGAATTATAATCTGCTCCTCCCGCGAACAAGTTTTTTCGCCTCCCTGCAAGACCGCAAGAAGAAGCCTCTCCATCCATCAACCCCCCCTGATTTTTTCAGCGGCAAATTAAGTAAGCTCGGGCTCATCTGGCCAGTCAACATACTCCCTCTCTCCATTGTCCCGTCCTCCCCGACGACCTGCGTATTATCTCATCAGAGCTCGTTAATCTCGAAAAAGCACTCTCATCAACGCATCGTAGGTCGAACGCGCTTGGGGAGCAAAGACGCGCACGCACAGAGAGAGAGAGAGAGAGAGAGGGAGAGGCGGGGAGAGCAATGCGCCGGTCGATAGTCTCCTCCGCCTCTCCCTCCCCGAGCGAACGCCACCCCAGGACGCGTGGCGACCTTAGCGGGCGAGCTTTTCCGCCCGGAGCCGAAGGGCCGAGTGAATTTGTCGGCGAAGCTCGAGTCGAGGGCTGAGCCGAGGCCGGGGGAGGTTTTAGCGACGGTGTAAATGAATTTTTGCGGCGACTACGATGGGAAAAAGACTCGGGGAAATGCCGAGGTGGTTCTTGCTCGACGAGAGGTTTATGGTTTTTATGTATCATTTGTTATCGATCGTGTATTTTATTGCGGAAAAGTATTAGGTTTAGTCTTAGTTTCAACTTCTTTGAAATTGAATAAAAAGCATTTTTTCTGTAATTTTTCGTTTATAATCTACTTAGAACGAGCAAATTAAATACGCCTCTTTCCAGAAGCAAAATTAAAAACTTTCTAAAATAAAAAAGTACACTTTTATTTCCATAAAAAGAAAACAGCCATCTTAAATAATACGCTCCCACTCGAGGCTGGCGTAACGATATTCGAAGCTCGCCTGCAAAGGGTGGTTCGCACCGAGCTTAAAAGGGTTCGCGCGTATCTTCCCCGCGCACGTACGGGCGCCCCGCGTCCGAGGGGTGTGCTCCTCCTCCCCCCCCCCCTCGTGTTCTTTTTTTGTTTCTTTGCGCGAGGGTTCGGCTTTGTGCGCGCTCATTGAAACGCCGCGCGGCGACGAATTGTCAGCCGCCGTCGCGATGATTGAATGCCGCGCGGAGAATTGTGTCAGCGTAACGTTCTCTCGTCGTTCTCCTCCCGTACAATAATCGATATCGAGAACTTTCTCGGCCGGCGCGGGGCGAAATTGTTTTAGGATGTACTCTCCGCGTGACGCTGGAAAATTGTTTTTCTTTGTTCGCGCCGACGGGGAGACGAGCGATATTCGACGCGTTTATATATACTTTCTTTCGGCGCGTTTCGATGAATTAGCCGATGCGGAGGAGAGGAGCTGCCGTGCGAACTGGCTGATAGTTAATACCTCGCGAATTCAAATATAATCCGTCAGTTAATCGGTAGAACTTTGCACGCGTGCGCCTTTATCCTATTAAACCGCAACACCTGCTCTGCCGGGACTAGGAGGACTAAACTCCCCGCGAAGTTTCAGCGATTGAACAGGGGTGGATACGTTAGCGGGATTTTCCTTCATCCATTACGGAAGTTTTCCGCTAAATCGAAACGCCATTTTCGTCCTTTTTCGCTTGTAACAATCAAACCGTTATAAAGTAAATCTTTCTTTTAAAAAAACTAAGAAAATTTGACGACGCTCGCTCGCGGCGTACAAACATTTACAGCGAAATGCCGATAAGTTTTTCGAGTAAAAAATCGGTTAATATTAAAGGCTTTGGGAAAAGGCGGCAGCCTTTTACCTAACGACCTGTATAAATATTACGATCCCGAGCGCGCCAGGTGCAGTTTACGCCGATGAATAATTCCCGCATCTCTCTCCTTCTCCCCCAAGTGTCTCCGACTCGGGAGAGGAGCGAACGCTGAAAAAAATAACGATTTTCCTTTTTTTTTTCTTCCGAAATGAATTATTCTCCCACTTCGTCCTCTTGATCTACTTTTCGCTTCCTCTCTCTCTCTCTCGCGCGGGCGGCGCGCACGCAGAGAGAGAAAGGAGTCGACTTAATTTTCGCGCAACTCCAATCGCAATAAAAGAAGAAGTCTCTTTTTCTCTCTCGGCGCATTAATTTCGACGCCGCCGCTGCCTCGTATTCCCGCGGGCTTCCTTTCGCCCCAAGCAACACATGCGCGGATGGGATTTCTCGGGAATTACAGGGTTCTTTTTAAGAAATTTCAGGGGGGATTTCGCGGCGGATCGAGAAGTGCCTCTCCTTCGACGGAGGTTAGAAAAGCGGCTTAGCCTCCCGGGGAAGAAGGATATCCCGCCCCGTCTCTTTCTCGGGCATTTTTCCTCTTTATCCGCGGCCCGATGCGAGGATATAACTTATAAAAATTATGATCCCGGAGTCCTCGAGGAAAGGAAGCGGCGGCGCGCCCTCGACTTTTCGGCCGCCGAGGGGGAAAGTTATGTAAAGGCTCCTTTATTGTTATCTCTGCGAAACAAGAGGCGCGCGTTATATTTCGCTCTGCTTCAAGAAGAAATTATCCAGCCGCACAAAAGACTTGGCCAAGCAATATTACGAGATTACGGCGTCGATGTATAGGTTTTTATTTAGCGCAGAATGCATGCAGAGAGAAAGAGAGAGGAGCGCAACCCTGTGACCTGAATCTTCTCCTTCCTCCTCGAGTTTTTTGTTCTTGTACTTAAGCGCGCCGGTCTTTGCGTAACGACCAAAGATGACCATTCTTCTTTCCTGCTTTACTGCTCCAGTTACTAATAAGCTCCCCGACTGCTCTTCTGCCTTTTTAAATAATTTTCAGCCGTACTGAGCTGGAGGAGCTAAATTTCAGCTTTTAACGCTTGGGATTAAAAAAAAAACAGAGCCCTCGGAGCTTTTGCCTTCGCTACAAATGGATTTGCGGGGTATCTCCTTGCTGCAAGAAATTTTTAATTTGCTTCCTATGATGCTGATTGCTGTTTTTTTGCGGGACGCTCACTTTTCCGTCTCTCTCTCTCTCTCTCGAGTAAAAAGCTTCTTTTGTATATATATATAAAAGGAGAGAAATTGTTATTTCTGTAAGAAATGACCTTTTCGGCTTTTTTTACGTCCTCGGCCGGCTTTCTTTTTCGAGAATGATAATTAAAAGTCGTAATTGCAATCATTTCGCCCGGCAGAAGTAAAATTGTGAAAGTAGTATTTTTTTTCCGCGCAATTTCTTCTGCACACATAATATGTACATATACTCACTTTTATTTTCGAAAGCATTTTATACATCATTTAAACGAAGAGGGTCGTATCCTCTTGAAACAATAATTATCTTACATTCGAGAGAGAAACGAAGTTTAATTTTAAAAAGTTTTCCCGCTCCGCCGAAACAAAGCGGCCTAAAATAATGAGAAACAAAGTTATCTGAGCAGCGCAGAGGGGCCAAATTAAAGCGGACGCTCGCAAATTAAAAAAAGGAGAGGAGAGAAGTCGAGCCGAGAGGTGCGCGCGCTGGCCGAAAAAGGGACGCGCGCCGCGCGGCAGCGAGCTAAAAACTAAAAGCTGCCGAGAGAATTTCCAGACTGTTTAATAAATAGCGAGATGAGCGAGAAAGATAGGGCGGTCCGCTCTCTCGCAGCCTCGTAAACGGCCGCTATCTCGATTTCGCTCTTTGCATCTCGAGATTTGATACACGCCGCAGAGCGAGCCCTCTGCCAATTAGTCACGTGCCCCCGCGAAGCAAGCGCTAAACCACCGCGCGACTTTTCGCCAATTAATCGGGCTTTTCTTCTATTTCTGCTGAGCTCACTTTTTCTGCTGTTACTGGTGCCGTTGACTTTCTTTTTTTTTTTTTCGTTATCGACGTGGAAATGATCGAGTGGGAGTAGGAAAATAAGTTGAAAAACGATGCTGCAAACCCAAGTTTGAATATTCAAATATAAACGCCCGTTGGGTCGCATACGACTCTTTTTTAACTTCCGTGCTTCGCAAAATTTGTTCGCATTTCTATTAAAAATACATTATTACTTTACTTCATACCAGTCATTGATCTTTTTTATCGCTCAGCATATATACCGGTTGTTAAGATAATAAGAAAATTATTTTTAATCCAAGAAGTTGATTTTCCTTCTTCATTTACATTAGCCAATAATTCTGCTTCTTCATTTGCATTAATTACTCGTTTATCAAAACCTCCCGTCAATTATTTCAAAATTACTCCACACCATTGAGACGAAAGCAGCCTCTACATCAATTCCCGTGGCTTTCTATCAGTCACTCCCCACCGCGAAATTTTCGCAGCGCCGCGGACAGGCTCGGAAAGCTCGAAAGCCGGGTGGGAGAAAAACACAGCGCTCGATCATCCGGTACATAATCGAAAAAAGCCCGACATCCCCCCGCTTTGACCGCGTCGTCGAGGAGATTAATATTTCGCTCGAGTTTCATTTGCTCGGCCGCGAGCGGCCGATTGGCATCGCCAATCACTTACTCGCCCCGATAACCGATCGGTTTTCGGCCTTGCCAAACTTTCCTCGGGAGCAAGCCGCGCACTTTATCGCCCCGCGCGCCTCGTTTCCTTTCTTTTTTTTTCCCCCCCTTTCACCGCAGCAGCTGCTGCTGCTGCTGCTCGTCGTCGTGTTTTGCGAGAAAGTTTGCGGATGCGCGCGCGACTGGACCCCGCTGGGACTAATGGATTGGCGCGATGTACCGCAGCTCTCTGGTTTTGTGGCTTCTGAATTTTTCATCAGCCGCCGATCGATCTTAGACGAAAATTGCACGACCGAACGTGAATGCAGCCGCCGCCGGTGCTGCTGCTGCTGCTGCTTCTGCTGCTTCTGCTGGCTGCTGTCGTGTGTCGTTTTTCGAGCTGGCTCTTATTGCACCTTTTTTTATCCTACGTGATAAACGCTTAAAGTGGCGCATTTTTGTAATAAAGAATTAAAGTTGTTTAGTTATTTTACTAAACGTTATTATGTCTGTAATAAACAGCTATCTTTATACTTTTTAATTTAATTTTCTACTTAAAAAGCACTTTAATAAACATTACTAAATAAGAGCTTCTACAGAGATAATTAAAAATATAAATTTATTTAGCAAGTTATTCAGTCGTAAACGCATCGACGTTCCAGCTGCTTAATTTTTAATTGGACATTAAATTACGTGAATTCCCATCGAGTTCTTTAATTAAAAGTATATCCTTTACCCAATAATCCTCAATTATTTCGCGACAACGCAAAATTCAAAAGGCTTTAAAATCGTCACAGATCCGCGGCTCGGCGGCAAAATTAATGATACATTAATTGCGCAACCGGCGGCGGAGCGAGGCGGAATTACGTTAACGACGTCGCAGCTCCGGCAAACAATTCGCATCAAACACTCGAGCGATCCATCATGCCTCAAACGCCTTTCGCGCGTTACATCACGCGCACAAAGGACCCGGCTTCTCGCGCCTCCTCATTATCTCGTTTAATCAGCTGATTAACACAGCCGTGCGCACTTTCAAAGGCACACGGCCCGAGCATCGATCGGTTCCGAAAATTGTGTAAGCACTCGGACGCGCTGCGATCCGATTCACGCGGCAATTAAAGTCGAGGCGCTCAATGATACACTTGTCGTGTACTTTCAGTTCCGTTAATTAGCCCTCGTGCGAGTTCCCCTTTTTCTCGGGTGTCGATAAGGTGCGATCGCTCATCCAACTCGGGGGCAACTGTCGTCGGTAATTCGCTTTAAAGTTGCTCGATTCGCTGCTCGATCCATCACTGCGCGCGAGGAGAGAGAGAAAACTGGACTTCCTTTTTTGTGGAGAGAGCACGGGATGCCCTCGGGGGACGGGAAAAATTAAATGAAATTCAGAACGCTGCTGGAGTTGTTACGATGGTCTTGGACATATGTGGGAGTGCTGTTTATGCGATGTTGATAATTTGTCAAAAATAACTTTAATGTGCGTATTGATAATATAATCGTCAAATTTTCGGTATTTGATAAATGATGAAATTATGTAATATCATTTTAGTACGCTTGAGGAAAGCAGCCATCTAAACAGTAAGTAAATCCATCCATGACTTAGGAACTACAAAACAATTGTCGTGCATTTCAATTCTCTTCTATTTAGAAGCATATGAATTATTCAATTTATTGACATTTTAAGTTTTTTAATCATACAAAGCTTTCACAATTAATTGACAATCATAACAATTTCTCATTCCGATAATTGCTGAAATATAATATTTTCCCTTAATTTCCGTAAAATCCCGATAAAATAATCTAACAAACAAATGAATTACGCGAGCGAAGAAATTATAACGCCGAATCCGTCGAGTCCATCCCGAGAAAGTACAGCTGAATTCTGCCTGCTGATTAATAAGCGAGCAAGGCGTCACGTAGAGCCGCTGATAACGAGCTTGGCGCAGTGCATTAAACATTTCAATCACATTTAACGACTGACGCAAATGCCCGGCGTTCCCGAAATATCGAAAAAGTGCCTCGCTCTCTCTCTCTCTCTCTCTCTCTCTCTCTTGCCGTCAACCTTCAAAATTCGAAATTCCGAGCACTGCAAGCTGCTGCCGCCAGCCGCGAACCTTAGGCGGCCTACATTCCAAAAATATCCGTTGCTTCGGCCGGAACAGGATTCGCGCCTCCCCCGCAAAATTGCATCACCGCCTCCTCCTCCCTCGTCGCCCCCCCCCCTCCTTTTGTTTTTCGCCGCCTCCGCAAGCTCGATCATCCCCGAGCTCGAGCTTTCTGTGCACTCTTATCTGTCTAGTTGCCGAGAGGTCATATAGAGAGGAGATTTTTCGATCTTTTTCTCTCGCCTACTGCTTTTAGAGAGGCCGTTTTCGCGCCGACGAACTATAGTGATATATACTCTTTTGGAGAACGCCTGGATTAGCTTTTCTTTCGTTGCTTTTAAAATTGTTCTTCGCCGCTTATTCTTAAATTTGATCGAATGGCTTTTTAAGCGTCAAAATAGAGTGATACTTTTATAAGATGAAAGAAGAAAGATTGATTTCCGAATTAATCGGACAAAGTCAAAAATAATGAAACGCGCATCCATTACGTGCACGCGGCCCATTACAAATATACTGATGTACAAAGCGAAAATAAAAGCGAGCCATTATCGAATTTCCCCGATCGAACGGCACTAAGAGCGTGATGATGCAAGAAACGAGGTCATTAAACTCTCAGCGGGAGGGGGCGGCTGCGTGAGTGGAAGAATCAGAGCCGCGAAGCTCACTTCCTCCGGACTTGGAACGGTTCCTGCGGGCAGGACCCTAATCGCCTCCCCGCGCCGAGTCCTCCTCTCCCCCCGAATTTCGCGCGGCCATTCTTCAGTCGTCTCTCGCCTCGCGGCGCTGGAAATTTTCGAAATTGCCTCGCGTGCGCGGGAGAGAGCAAATTGATTATCGAGGGCCGATCCGCGCCGATCGATCGGCCCCAAGAGCACCACCACTCGAATCGCCCGAGCTAAGCTTCGAATTTGCGGGTGGAATGCATTCTTAACGCCGCGCGCCGCCAGCTTGCGCTGGTTTCGGAGATGCAGCTGCACTCGAAGTTTGTTCGGAGCTTCGGGAAATCTGTGGGCGTGCCTGGGGTTAGAGCGCTTCGTTTCTAATTCACGAGAGATGATTGAACTGTTGTTCGGGCGCGTGAATTCGAAGCGGTGTTAGTTTTCTGATGCGGTGTGATAAAAACTAAGTTGATTTTGTTTATCGGGGAAGAGAAGGTAAATGAGGCGCAAAACTTTTGCGAAAGTTTTGTAACGCAGGACAATATACGAGAGTTATGAATTTTACATCAGTTGTTAGAAAAGTTATAGTCTCGACTATATTATTATTTTGTTCTAGTTCTTAAACAAAAAATTTACAAACTTTACTTGACTGATCTGCTATGAAAAGATTATCTAATTTATGAAGTCTGAAAAGATTAAATTATTGATATTATTCTTCATTAACTCGAAAAAAAAAAAATCAATCACTATACTATTGCATAAAAACAACATTATTCCTACCACTGTGAATAACCAGTTATGCCGAAGATAAAACTTTTCCATACGTATATAGTGAACCATTGATAAAACGCAGCTGCTTCTCCATCTACTTTCCATTCAACTCACCAAAGTAAACTAAAATTCGCTTCCCAACGAGCGAATTCCGCGGCCTCTAAAAAAAACATTCATCGAAAATCAAATCGAAATTGCATAATTCAGGACTATCGCGGGCGGAGAGCAAACGCGATGAAAGAAAGCTCCGGCAAAGGAACGGAAAAAAAGTTCGGCCGAGTTAGAAGGCAGGAGAGGCAAACAGCAATGAAGTTGTTCAGTCAACAACGCAGTCAGTTTGCCTCAATTACTTTGCGCGGCAACCCAATTTGCGTGCAGACGTCGGCTGTGCGCGGAGGCCGAGTCTCTCTCTCTCTCGGCAATGCGAGAATCGCGGAATGTTCCAGGAAAACGTACATTTTTCCACAAATTTCCTTCGCGGCACTTGCCGTTATACAACGGCGACGCATCAACGGTCCTTCAATCTCGCGACTGGCGAATCGTTTTATTTCCGCGCAATGAAAATCAAGTTCGCGCGCGCGACGACTCTCTCGCCGTCCTCGTCGCGGGATATTTTCGAGAAGTCGAGAGAAACCTTTTTTTTACTTTGTTAAGAGAGAACCGCTTAACAATGCGAAATTACACTACCCTGTTTATCGTTCATAAATTTAAAAGCTTTTGTTCCATTGTTATGCAAATGACGCGTTTCCAAGCGAGGCGCAAAACAAAGCAGTCTAATAATAATAACAACAACAATTGCTTAATTCTATTATTTCTATTTTTGCTCTTTCTTTGAATGTTAAGTATTTTCTGCGCGATGGCATTTTAATAATTCGCCCGCTTTATTATATTATCCATTTATTCGATACAACCAACGGAAGACAAAGCAACTTACATTATTGATTAAATTTAAAATAAGATGGTAATGCTCCCTTAAAACTTTCCAAAAACTGGCAAAAACAAAATTGATAGTCCATTCATAAATATACAAAAGTCGATTTAAAATTTACAACGCTATAAGAAAAGCAACGGCAGACTTTACTTTAACATCCACGAGGAAGCAGAAGCTTCATAAAATATTCAGCACACAGTGACCGGATGCAATTTCGGATACAAGCATCGATCGAAAAGCTCCGCTAATAAGTAGCCTCTCTCCCAGCCGAGCCGCCCAGAGGGAAGGGACTCTCCGGGCGGAATATCGAAAGTAAAAATTCCCCCGGCGGCGAATGCTCGAGCGCCTCGAATCCTCCGGGCGAGAAAATATTCCAGGATTCCCTCGCATACCGAATGCGAACGGCGGCGGGGGGAGAATTTTGCTTTTTCCTCGCCGAGGAATCTGCGTCGAGGGAAGTGTCAATTTTCGCCCATTCTTACCGTCGCCGGCGGGGGAGGGGGGGAGGAAGAACATTTTTATGCGGATTCCAGGAGCTCGTAAAAAATTTCTATCCCGCGGCCGATAGGCCAATCTTGCCCCGCTTTTGCATAAATCGATATTTTTCAAAATGTTTATGCCGTCCCCCCGCCGCCGAGCGGAGGATCGATAACTAGTTGCGCGGCTGCAATGCAGTCGTAAACGACGATTGTAGGCTGTTATGCAGCCTTGTTTTCGGGGAACACCGGATTGCTGGTATGTACTCTACTTCGCGGCGTGTACGTTTAACGACCGTTTCATGCGCGTGTAGGTAAGTCGTCGGATTGACGGTGCCTATGAAACGAATGCACTGGCAGCGTTTGTAAAAAGTGTCGGACGCCGCGTGGTGCACCTCTCCGAAATTGGATACTTTTATAGAGGCCCGCTGGAAAACTGTCCGAATAAAACGGGGGATTAGAGTTTCGGCGGTCGAACGGTAAAGATATCAAGTTTTGAGCAAAGTACTCGATCGATTATAGCGAGTAAAAAAAAAAGCAGCGGCGTTAATCCGATTTCCGCGATGTACAGCCGGGAAGTCGCGACAAGCCGGAAGCGCGTCAAAGGGCGAGGTCATATACGTATAAGCTGTGCGAACACCCATAGTATCACGAATAGTCTGCGTTGTCGGTGTCTGCTTTTTTGGTCGGCGGAAAAGTTGTCTGAAATTTATTCGAAGCGGAACTGGCTGAGCTCAGGGCGATAATCGACTGGGCGATTAGTGAAAGCAGCTGTGAACTGTAAAGTTTCATTCTTATCGAAGCTTATTTACCACGTTTTTTTCCGTGCAAGAGCACTGTTTGGCGACTAGGTTTTCCGCTGTAAAAAAGAGATCATTTTTTTGTAATCAAGCTTAACAGAAAAGTTAAATCGACGACAGGATAGACTTAGCAGGCAGTTAACAATCCGAAGTGAGCCTAATGCCGGAAAATTATTTAATGAAGGCAGCGATGATTTATGCAAAGGGTATATATATATATATATACGTCGGTGAGTAGACACTTGTTATCCGAAGCCCTCGAGTTGAATTGTTGATTCTGCGAGAGGCGTTTTGTGTTAGCTTGTATGCACAGGCATCGCGCTGTTAACCGAAATTCATCCACTTGTCGGCCGGAATATTAATTGTCCACATTTGTTTCCGCTCCACCCGAGTCAATAGAATCTCGGCTTGTGTATACCCAAGACCGTAACATCGGGCAGCGCCTCTCGTAAAATCTGAAGAAAAACGGTCGAAGACGCCGTACTTCCATCTCTTTATTAATCCCCACTTTTCTCCTTTCCCAGCGTGTGCAGCAGAAATGAGATTTTGCAAAATAGTAGAATCGCAATTTGCTCTTTGAAACCGGGCGAATGAAACTTCCCACCTCCCACTGCGCGGGTAAATAGTCTTTTCATTACCTCCAAGGGCCAATCAAGTTATTCGCCGCTGAACGAGCTCGTAAACTTTGCATGAATCTTTAACGATCCGAGATGATTATATATCGGGGATCCTTTTTCAGCACTCGGCCGAATCAACTCGGATCCGCAGCTTCGACGGGCCTGATTTATAAAGAAGCTTTCAAGCCGTGCACAATACGGCTCGTAAATTTGATCGAATTAGCTCTCTCTCTCTCTCTCTCTCGATTTTCCAGCCGGGCACAATGGCCACAATGCGTCCGCGAATTTTCTTTTCTTCCCTCCTCGCGACGACGGGGAGGGAGGCAGGCAGGCGGGCAGTCGGGGGTAGGAAAAAGGCCGTCACGCTCGGCTCGGCTGCAGAGAGGCGCGTTAATCGATCCGAGCGCGTAATTAGCCAGCCGTTACGTACCAGAAGCAGCAGCAGCAGCAGCGGCGGCGGCGGCGGCGGCAGTCGTTATTTCTGGAAGAGCGTGTAATTCCACGAGAGTGACCTGACCTAATGAAGTTTATGTACCGTGCGCTCGGCGCTCGCAAAGAGAGCTGCCTCGGAAACGGGAGACGACGACTACGACGACGACGACGACGAGCTGCTCGGGCGAAGGTCAAAGCGACCTGAATCCGTGATCCGTTGCCGCCGCCGCCGCCGCCGCCGCCGCTGCTCTCCTGAGACGCGAACCACGTGCATTATGCAGCTCTCCTTTTAGACCCGGCAAGGTCTCTCTCTCTCTCTATCTCTCTCGCTTTTACAAAGCCTGCAGCTTTTTTGCCTCGCTTTTCGAGCTGCTTTTCTCGCTCCTTTTTTCGAGGTGACCGCCGCCACTGCTGCTAATACCGATCGAGCAGAACGCGCCTCTGAAAATCGAGCTGCGTCTTTTAATTTCAAGCTCTTTGACGATTCGTCTCGGACTGTCAACGCACGAGATTTCATTTTATTTCCAGACGGAGACCGAGCTAAATATACGGATTTTTTTTGTAATCCGAGCCCATTGACGGGTTAATACAGTCGAGGGCCTGTAATAACTTTCCCCGTTCGTTCTTAGTCTGAAAATTGCTATTTCAACGCTCTCCTATTTACCCCGCAATTTTCCCATATTATTTCATAAGGCTGCGTGCATTAACCATTAATTGGAATTAAAAGCGCGTCCTTCATATAAAACACAATATTGCCGGGGGGAGGTTCTAATTGAAAAAGGGGATTTCGCAAGCGCCTCGATCACCCGCACAGTCCTCGTCAAACGAGCCTTTTTCCCTTTTGCCAGCTCTCTCTCCCTCTATTTGCGCGTGAATAAAAAAGCTCCGCGCTCCAGAGAGAAGGAGACACGCACAAAGCAAAAGCTAAAAGCGCGCGTAATTAAAATCATCGAACAATTAATTGTCCGCGCGACGACGGCGCTTTCCTTCGTTTCGCGATCGTTAAGGAGAAGAAGTCTGGCGATTACTCGTCGATATAGCGCAGCCCAGCAGCAGTAGCAGCAGCAGCCGGCGGCGGCGGCAACGGCTTGGCAACGAAAATCGATGCGACCAAGGCCGTGCGTTCCTCGTATTTGTATTTATACACAATAAGCCGCTATCTCCGAGGCCGGCGCGCGTGCATACGGCACGCGCCTTATTTACCCGCGAGCCGTTATCACCGAGCCTCTAAGTAGGTTGACTGACGGCCCTATCGACTCCACGGTATACTGCCCGCTAAACAGCTCTCCGTGCAGCCCCGAGTTTCGGGTAATTGGAAGCGCCGCCGGCCGCTACAGGGGAATTTCGTGCTTGGGCATTTTCGGCTTTCCAGCTGTTTTAAACAAATAAATTGGATATTTCTTCGTCGAGTCTTCTCCTTTATGCAAATAAACATATAAATAGACAATAGCATTTTCGTTCGTCGAGAAGAAAGAAGCAGCCTAATCCAACCCGCTCGCAGACAGTTCCGCACCCCAATTTATAGTTTTGATAATAAGCCAGGACACCCCTCTCTCGTGCACCGCGGCAAAATTCGAGTTGCGTGCCCGAGCGAATGTAGGTCGGATTACAATTAAAGCCGTTTATTAAAATGTCGTTTGCTCTCGGAAGTAGTTTTGTGTAACGACAAAACGCTCGCGTATCGATCCTCTCTCCCCCCCGAAATGCAGCGTCTAATCCCCCAAAGGGATATTGGCTTTCCTCCGAGACGCAGCCAACGGCAGAGCCTCGCATCGCGATCGATTTCGGGCCGCGCAAAGGTGTGTGTGCGTCGAATAAAGGATCCTCCTCCTCCTCGCGACTCGTGCCGCGCGGCTATATAAACCAGAGAGAGAGCCGATCGAATTTCCCGGCCGCAAGTCCGCGCGCGTGGGTATACAAGCTTCCTGTGCGCCATCGTGAAAATTGCGGAATAATTTCACGGCGCGCGCGCGCCGGGAGTTTCGTGCGCGCAAATCCCTTCGGCTTGATTGCGGCCGGGCGCGTGGTGCCTTTATTTATTTGCCGCCCGATTCCGCCGCCGCAGCGCGGCGAAATTGCTTTTTATTAATAGAGGGAAGTCGACCGGTTGACGAGTGGAAAATTAGCCGTGTTTTTGTTTGTCAAAGCTGGGAGGCTCGCTGTCGTTCCGGCTAATTCGGGAATATAAAGTCGCGGACAATAGTTGCCGGTGGAAGATTAAGCGTGGCTTTCCACGAGTATGGAATGTAAATTGCTGGGTAAATTTGCTCGTAAATCGTGTAATTAGTATCGCATGAAAGAGCGTATTTATTTACTTGGATTAAGAATCCAATAAGCTGAGAGTAAATAAGAAATGTCGTCGCGGCTAAAATTCCCGGGGAATGATATTGTAGCTTATGTCACCCCAAGTGATATATCTCCAGATACATCAGGCAAAAAGTTTCATTAGGTGGAACTGTAAAAGCTTTTTGCCCCATCAGACACTAAATCCTCGTTTTACATCGTTTCAAAATTAACCGGTTATATTATAACAATCGGACAGCAATTTCGTTTTTCAACCCACATCCGAGCACTCGATCCAAATTCGAACACTAATCAAAGCTTTTAGCGCTGTTATAATGGTTAAATGAACTGGTCAGCCCGACGACGGCAACCGATAATTTTCATTCCATTACCAGAAGACCGAATTTTTGCAGAAAACATACATTGTAGCTTCCTCCAGATAAATCATCGGTAAAACTGCCTTCGACCATGGTCGTGCACGACAATTTCCTCCGCCGTGTTTTTTTCACCTGTCGACTTTTCAGCGATCGATGCAGCGTTCCAACTGCGAACAGGCACGCAGTGATTCACGTACGTATCGTCCAGCAGGACGGACGCAGCTTTTATATCCCGAGGGGGAGAGGATCGTATTCTTCTTGGATTTATCGTCGCGCGGGCCAATGAGCAGCCACTCGATCTCTAATTCAGTAACGGCTGCGGATTGATGCCTTTCTTTCTCCGGGATTAGCTGTATTGATCGCCTCTTCCGAAGCGTTATTTCGACCGGAATTTATATACGTGGGTTAGCCGGAACTTAACGACCTTGTCCGCCCTGATCGCGAATTAGTAAACTCGACGATCGGAGATTCATGAGGGCTATTACGCATCCTCGGTGGATCTTCTGGAAAGCTACTTTCGCTTGCATGGAAAGCTCATTTCGCGGGTCTTTATTTATTTGTTCGGCGTTAAGACCGGCGTGTACTCTATCAATATTACCATCAATTGCGTCTCACTTCCCCGTGGGAGCGAAATGTCGTTCAAGTTAATTATACCCATTCGGCAGATAATATTTGCAGAAAGGTTTCTTCGATTTTGCGACTATTTCTGCACTCGTTTCCCAGTCATTTTCGCAACGATACACGCAGACTTCGGAGGTACGTCGCTTCTAAAAATAGAGCCGGCGCGGCAAGTTCGATTATTTGAAAACATTTAAATGGCTTTTTCCCAACTATCAATTACGGGGAGCTTTGGGGCTCATCCTGTTATCGGAATATCGCCGTCGCTTATCCTCGAGTATCGTCGACTACAATTGTAACAGGATGAATAGCATCGATCGTCGGGGGCGGCGCGTTATATACCGCTGGGGGAAATAAGTTTCCGGGTTAATTCGGTAAATGGAAAATGAAAGTCTCATCTCGCGGTTTTCTCGCGGCGGCGGCGGCGGTCTGCGCGAACTGTCCAATCTCCTCTCCGCGCGGCCCGTCGACTTCTCCCTGCGCAGGCAATAGACCCTTCAGCCGCGCCTGAAATGGATTTCGTTCCGTTCCAACAAGATTTTCAATGGGATTTTCAAATTAGTTTAAATATAAAAGCTCCCCCGGGACGTTCCATTTCGCGCACTTCCGACGCTCGCTTCTTCTTTCTCCGCGGCTGGGCTTCCACTTTTTATTAAAAAATTTCCTCGCCACTCTCAAGGTTTTTACGAATTTCTGCTCGCGGCGAAAATTGAAAATTTCTGGACTGCTTAATCTAAGGCGGCGTCTATTAGTTCAGGTGTATATAGTTCTAATTGTGTTATAACCGCTTCACTCGATGAGGTGCGCTTTCCTAGACCATTGCACTGTAATATTTCGATTTTAAATTCTTTGCACGATTAGTAAAAAAATGTTGAATTATTCATCCTTCTTTTAGCATTCTTTATAAAAGTGAACTTTTGGATTAAACCTTGAACGAATTATATTATCTCGACATCCATATCATAAATCCCAATTCCGCCTTCGCCGTTCCCGTAATACCGTTTACCAACAAAAACAAGCTTTAGAAAATTTCCATCGTACATAAACATTGTACGTTTATCCCCCCCTACTTATTTGATCCACACGGTAGGCCAGAGCTCAGGATTTCTTTGTTCGCGCGTTTCGAGAGGAGAGAAGAGAGAAGGGAGCCTTGCCAATTTCGCGAGAGAGCGCTCCGAGACTTTCCAATTTTATAAAGTCGATGCGTTGCGCGCGTAATCGGATTTAAGTCGGGCGGCGGCAAGTTATCAGCCTTGACGGCTCGAAAGATTAACGCGCTCTCGATATGTCGAAAAGGCAAAGATCTGTTGCCGCCTATAAAAAGCATCAGTCGCGACCGACGGATCATTTGGAATTTCCCTCAGCGCGGAACTCGCCCATTTTCTTCGCAACAATGAAGGAGCCCGCGTATATTTTTGGAAAGCTCCTATATATATATCAGGAAAGACGTCGGAATGTGGGCACCCTTCGCCGAGGAAAATTAATGTTCGCTTCTGTCGCTCGAAAAGGCATCTCTTTTTGCGGCTGACGGGCGTTTTTTTACGTGTTGCCAATCTGCATGGTCGCACATATACATTTATTAAACAATTTTGCGCAAAGCTATAAGTTTCGCCGTTTCTACCGGAATAGAGGGCATTATGACACTTTTATCGACCTACTTGGAACGAGTTTGAGCATTCGAGGAACGTTTTTCGAGATCTCTGCAGTAAAAATTGTATCCTCCCCCCATGAATAATTCCCCCTCCTGGCAAATACATATTTCAGCCTGCGTACTTTTCCATACATAACGTTCATTTGGATTAAAAATATATATCTCGAAAAAAGATACTCCGTCTCTGCAAGGGTCCTCCCTGCATCTGCATAATTTACCCCGATTTTCCCCATCGAGCCTCCTCGCGTTATATATCGCAGGCGCGCCAACCTATAATAGAGCGCGTGCGCGAGTCTCGTCTCTTCTCTCTCTCTCTCTCTCTCTCTCTCTCTCCGCTTCCATGTCCTTGAACTCGACGGCTTATTAACAGTTTTCAATTATTCAACAAGTTTAACTATACTGCGGTTGGATCGATATTCTTGACAGCCCCACGAAAAAAAAAACACATTAGAAACAAAGTAAACTGTCGAAATGAGAAAGTTATTTATTCGGTCTTCCGGCTAATTTCTCGCGGGAATTCTTCAAGTGCTGGATTTAAATTCATTCCGGAATAGAGAATTACGAATACTTTGAAAACGCTTTAATTAAGCCACCCGCGTACGATATAGCGCCACTATTTATCTACCTACTTTTCATGATAAACGCTTACAAATTAAGTTTTTGTTAGCGGCGGAAAAATGAATAATGTAAACGGCGTTATTCGGCATAAGTTTTCCAAAGTGTGCGTATAAAATACACCAAGAGACGTGTGCTCCAGAAAAATTACTGTTCTCCTCTGTAATCCAATCATGCACCGCTCAAAATTTCAAATTCTTTTAATTTTCAAAATCTTCCTACAATTATTATACTAGTAGAATAAACAGTAGCCCTTTTAGAGTAAAATACACTCTTTGAAAAATTTCTAAAATAAACTCTTTTCTATAATTATAGTAGTTTAATTAGAGAAGTGTTAGAAATTCAAGCCTAACTTTAGCGCAACTTAAATTACACATTGCAACTTAATTCTTTTTACCCAAACTAATTATACTCCAAAAGCCAATTAACACACATCAAACAAGGTAATAATAACGTTCCATCCAACGAAAACTCAAAAAAGAACAACGAATCAAGCTTCACCGCACATTTCTAAAAATTCTACCAATTTTCCCGAAATTTTTGCAAAACCCGATCCAGAAACCGAAAAGCACGAAGAGTCCGTTAACGCCTCGGCGCTCATCACTCCCGGCAATCGTCTTCATTAAGCTATCACTCGGGCGATTGTTTGTCGCGGGAACGTGCTCCATACGCACAACAACACGGCCGCTCGGGGGAACCAGTTCCAAAAGTAAAAAGCACACACGCGGCAGGCGGCCCCGGGAATCCCGCCTTTCGGCTCTCCGCGCGCGGCGCGTGCCGATGGCCTTGCAGATTCGAGCGGCGTGACTGCCTAATTATCGGCCTCGCACGTCCTGACTGCCAAGCTCCTATCGCCCTGGCGCTCGACTGATTATTCTGCAATTGACACTCTTTCGAGCGGCGAGGCGAGGTTTCTTGCGGTATTGCGGGGAGGCTCTTGGCTTTGTCGTTTTGGTTTCAAAGCTATCGAATTGAACGTTGTTTTTTTTTAATTATCAAGAGAGGTTTTTTTTTATCTGCTTAATGTCAGAAATGTTTTTAAAATGTATTTTATTCTTATCAAATTTTGATTGTATATTTGTTTCTTTTTGTTCTAATTATTTTTTTAATTAAAAAAAAACTTATTTTATGAAATATAAATAATGTAAAATTGAATATTTTTTAAAGCAGAAATAACTGTTTTATAACTGTTTTATTAGTACAATACCGTGCAATTTATTTGTTATATAAAAAAAAAATTTATGTTATACACAACATACACTTTGTAAAAACCAGCCTTTACCGTGCAATAAATCCGATTAATCCGGCGAAAGCCGTAAAAACCAGGATCGCGATCGATAAATATTGAAAGCGATGCGCTCGGACGCGCAAGTATGTACAAGTGCCAGACTTTAAACCGTCCCCGCGCGCTAATGAATAATCGCTAATTAAACTGCACTCAGACCGGTTCAACGTAGTCGGCGCGAGTAAAGAAAACTAAGCACTCAGCGAGAATCCAATTACAAATCTAAAACGGGGACTGCAATCGATACAAGCGTCATCGCACTCGCCTATAAATAACGCAAAACGCAGCTGAAAACTTTAGCGTAAAAACTCGAAAATTTTCCAAGTGCGATCACCTCTCCGACGCGGGGCCGCCGATATGCACTCGCTGCGCACGGCGAACTTTCCGCTGAAAAGTTCCTCAGGAAAGAAAGCCTCGGATATAGTTCAAGTGCAAATACGGAGAGGGGCGTCCCGCCGCCGCGGACTCGCGCTTACAACGCTCGTCTCTGAGTGTGTGTGTGTATATCGATTCGATTGCGCGCGTCTTTTTGTTTGACCTAATACGCCGCGACGCGGCGGACGACGTCGGGCTTCCGGAAGGTCTGCATGCGAGAGAGAGAGCGGAGCCTCTCCGAGCTCGGCCGAAGCTTCCCCCGCACGAGAGAGCTCCTGCAATTTTTATGTAATTTCGAGAAACGCGCGCGCGGCCGATTCTTTCGATTTGGGTTAAGTGAGGCGGGTGTGCGAGCCCCGCGGGGTAATTAGATGCTTTTTGAGGGATTAGCCGCTGTGCTCTTCCGGGGCGGCGTTCGAGCGTTTGTATGTAATTGCGGATGATTAACATAACATTTGCGAAAGTTCATTGTGGAGTCGGCTGGAGTGTGCGGGGATTTGGGTCAGGTGTCTGATGTCAAAAACATTGTGCGGCCGTTACATTATAAAAGCAGCGACTGTGTGTAATTGCGACACTCGAGCGTCTTTTTAGAATAAGAAAAAAATCTGCAGGAATGAAAGTAGTTTTTTTTATTTTAGAAATTACATGCTGTCGCGTAAGAATATACTTTGAAAATAGGTTTTATTTTAGATTGACTTGTTGTTTTAATGTCGCAGTAAGATAAAGTGACATAATTGAAATAATTGACGAAAATATAATTTTAAAACGTCCAATTTTCTCTATCTCGATTATTATCTAATATCTTTTATATCTACAGAGGAATCACTTTCCGTCTCGGACCTGAATACTCGACCCGACTGAATTTCAATCAATATTTGAAAATCTTTTGATACTCCCTACGCTAAGACGAGAATAATCGTAGATTTAGTCGAATCTCGAGCAAATTAAAATTCATCCTCCTCGACAAGTCTCTTCTCCGCAGTCTTTTTGTACTCGCGGCTCCCTTTGAGGGATCAGCGTCACTACCCGCAGCGTACTATTTTATCCTCCAGCAATAAGAAGAAAGGCGCGTCGTCGTCCCATAAAATAAGCATCCTCTCACATCCGATTACAGCGCTCGGAAGCGTGCAACCTCATTCCCGGCGCGCCAATATTCTCGACGGCACGTCGAAGCGAGTGTCACGCGGGCAATCGCGGCGGCTCCCGACGACAGAGAGAGAGAGAGAGAGAGAGGACACTGCACCGCGGCGTCGTCGCAGACAGTCCAAGAAAAGCACGTCGCGCGCAGTTAGCGGCTTTATCCGTTTGCGGAGGCGATAACTGCTATATGCTCGAGCACTTAAATTTGGCCGTTGATCTCAGCGGGGAGGATTGTCCTCGGTGTAACCTAATTAAACGGTCAGAGGCCCGGATCAGCATCTCGGTCAGCTTCGAAACTAATTTACCCGAGTTGAAATACGACGAGGCCGAAGAGCTGATGCTCTCGCTTACGTCGGGCCTGCGTTTTAATTGATTCGGTCGACGAGCGACGCCGCCGCCGCCGCTGCTGCTGCTGCAACTTCGCGCGAACAGTGGATTAGGTGCTCGGGCGGCGAGAAAATTGCCTCCAGTTTTGTTGGTCGTTAATTGACCTCTCGATTTCTTTGCCTCTTTTTCGAGCGATTTTTCGAGCTTTGATTGGCTCGAGTGGTTTTCTTAAACGAGGTGGCCTGAGTGACAGTTCAAGGCAGAAGCTTAATAGAGCTAGAATTAATAAATTTTGTTTTTGAAGCAGAAGATTAAACTCGTGTCACTCGCTCACGACCTTAAAAAAAAAATTCCCTTTTCCGAATATATATATTTCCACGAATAAAGTCTTTTACGACTTTCCAATACACTTATTAACTTTCCCCTCGAATAAATCTCAATCTCCACTTAAAACGCGAGCTCTAATCAACGCGTCCCCCTAAACTCCGGCAAGCAATCTAAATGCAAGCAGCGCCTCGGGCAAGAAGCGCCGCAACTCCTGCCGCTTCCAATCGGCAGCTGCGGAAAAAGTCGTAAAGCGCAGGCGGCGGCGGCGGCTGATAAATCCGGTAATTTCGCCGTTCGGCTTGCGTCTTCAATTGCGCGAGAGCCACTTGCGCCGATTACGCCACGGAGGCACGTAGCCGTTTGACCGCGCCTGCACCTCTCGACGATGTAACGTCGCCCGGTGTATCAAGCCTCGTAATCGAGCTGCAGCTTCCCGATCGATGAGCCGACGAATCGAAGCTTTTTAACGAAATCGACGTCTCGGGTGTCCGAAGTGCTGGGAGTTGCGGCTTTAGAGGAGGATTAATGAGGGAGATGCGAATTATTTGGATGCTGTCGATGTCGAGGATTCTCGAGTAGGGGGAAAAGTTTTAATTACAGTTCTTATTTGATAATAAGTTTCTTAATTAATGTCTGGAATCTGTTGCACTGATTTACAACGAAGCGGGCAAAGTGAAATCTCACTCGAGCGAGTAACTTTGGAGCGCAGTCGCCTTTTACATCGGGATCCATAATAAGCGATGTGTGAATTATCGATAATCGATGCAGCCAAGTTATTATTTTCTCTCCGGCCGAGGAATGAGAAACTTCTAAGACCGTCTTAAACTTTTTCCAATATCCTCGATTTTCAATCCAAAAAACGACAAATCCCCCTCCCAAAAACACTCTCGGCAACTTGCCGATATATAAACTCTCGCGCGTTTTTCGTCCTCGGCGCCTCGCGATAATAAGGTTGCGCCTCTCTCGCTCAGTTAAGGGAGGTCTAGCGACTTGAGGGGAGTGCAAAGCTCATTAGTCGGCGGCAAAGGGAATGGCTAATTCGCCGGCAAGAATGGATATGCATCGCGGCGGCCGAGGAGAGGAGCGAGGAGGAGCTCTCTGCTTTCTTCGTCAGAGTCAATATTTACCGCGGCTCGCGAGCTCTTAATGTCGCGATCGAGCCAAAGCCAACAGCCGCCCCGACTGTTAAACACCGAGGGCTGCGATTAGGCCGAGACGTCACTCGAGCTGGATGTCGGGGGGTTTAATAGCTGATGCTTTTAAAGTGAATTTTCAATTTTGCTCGCAGCGAGTATTTCGTGGAAATTCGGGAGTTCGTTAGCGGTTGGGGCGCTTTTAAATTTTTATGCGCGATTAAAGGATCGGGCGGTTGTTTTTTGAAATTGATTAAGCCTCTCCGTTCGTGGTGATAATTTGAAATGTGTTTTTAGAATTTTGGTGGGCAATGCAATAAAAAGGAGGAGGAAAATCTGGTTTTAATTAAAAACATATTTGTGGAAATTTTACGTGCGATTACAATACAATTTCAGCTTTAATTTTATTCGTAATCCAAACGACATATTTTGTACAAAAAATAATTAATTTCTGGTAGCTCCTGGATCCGATCCAAATCTTAATAGCAAATATGTAAAAAGAAGACAAAACATTCGATCGTTTCTCAAGACACAGTTTTATGTGTTTTATAAGAATTTAAATATAAAATGAATGAAAAAAAAACGTGTGTTGATGTTGATATTTATATCCACCCGAAGCAGAGCTTTATTCCAAAGCTTTTTCTTCGAGCAAAGTTGATTAAATTTCACAATCAAGATCGAGATTTCTAAAGAGTAACCTCGCAATATTCGAAATTAACGGAAAATACTGAATCAGCGTTTTTGCGGCTCGTCAATATTTTCTTCATCAGTTTAATTACAAAGTGAGATTGCATCTGCAAGAAGTGCCACGCGGCGTTTAATCCAAGCCGTTTCGCAATAAAGCTGCAGGCCAAACATTTACTCCCGATACGCGACGTCAATAATATACACTTTCGCGTCGAAAAGCTTAGACGCCCCGAACCAGTTGATCCTCGAGGGAGAAAACCCGGAAAAGGGAAGCCTCCCCCGTCAGCCCTTAGCTCTTCGCAGCTGTTCCGCGCGAGCGAATCACCCTCGCGGCGAGACAATTATACTCGGCCCGAGAGAGAGAGAGAGAGAGAGAGATAGAGCGGCGTCGATCCGCGTCCTTATCGCGTGTCCCGCGCTCGTTAAAAGCCAGCTCCTCTCTCTCTCCTCTAAATCACGCTTATCCCGGCAATCGATGCCCACGGCTCGTCCCTGAATAATTCATCCCGCGCGTTCCCGGAGAGAGAAGCTCTCGCGGCTCTCCGCCGCGGAGAGGATCGGCAAGTTTAAAAATCAATTAGGCCCGAAATAGCGTCTATAAATAGCCCGTCTCGAATGTCATTAGCACCGGGAGTGCAGGCCGGCCACGGGGGCAAAACAAGCCGCCGCCGCCGCTGCTCTCCCCGCGTGGAGTCAGGCAGGCACAGGGTGTGGTCTGCGTGCAGCGGCGCCGCGGCCGCCCTCGGCGAGGCGCTTCACGTGCACACGAGCGCGCGCTCCGTTGCATAATCCGCGCCGCGGCTCGTCGCGGTCCTCGTCGTCGTCGTCGTCGTCGCTCGTCGCGGGCGGCTCGCGCGGGCCCCTCTTCCTCCGAGAGCTCCTCGCGGCGCGGCCGCGCGTATCGATTCGCGGAGGAGAGAGCGACACGCACAGCTGCCGCTGCCGCCGCCGCAGCCGCCGGCGGACGAGCACACGGCTCCTTCTTCAGCGGCCCGCGTCTTTTATATATAGCGCGGAGGCCAGGCGCGCTTAAATATAGCGCGAAGTGCAACACACTTCAGGGTGGCCGAGGAGAGGCGCTCTGCCGAGGCATCATGGCCGCGCCGCCGCCGCGGGCTTAGAAATAGGCGACGGGAGCCGCTTCGCCGCGAGCGACAGGTGAAA
>UCOM01002167.1:0-29557 GCA_900474385.1 Ormyrus pomaceus | reverse complement strand
ACAGTACAGATTCTATTAAATCAATGACAGTATCATTGAAGTATTAGAATATCAGTTAATTCAACTAAATTTTTTTCTCAGTGTAATTTTGCTCGTGGAGAAAAAAACGTCGGGCTTTACTCGCGAAGTAAATCGGGCCTTACGATATCGAGTCGGTCGAAAACGGTTGAGAAGATATTTTAGAATTTTATTCCCGCGGCAGAACGGCAATTATTCCGTAAAAGTATTATATCGCAGCCGCGCTCGTTATTACGTCGCGCACTCGAATTCGCCGATCGCCGGGGCAAAACGAGCATAGTGAATTTTTGACAAACCGCTCGACGGAGAAAGTTCCGAAAAAGCGGACAATTACAAAGCGCGCAGCAATAACGAGTAATTTTTGCACTTTGTAATTTTCAAAGTTCTTCTTTTTTTTTTAATAAAAATTTGTATCGGAAATTTGGACCTTTCTTTTATCGATTAATTATCGACGGAGGCAGAAAAAAATGTTATATAGTAAAAGGAATTGCGTCACACATCTTTCTTTAATAATTATTATTTTCTTTCTTTATTTATTTTAATTATTTCATCATTTTTTGATTTATTTTAAGTCGCGCATTTAAAAAACTGACGTCAAGGTTCCGTCGGACATTTACTAAAAATAAAAGCTAATAGTATAATAATCTTATCTGCAGCGTTTCGCTCGTCGAATTCGTTAAGGTGACACGAGCCTAATTTTTCAACTTCGAAAAACATTCGCTCTTTATTTCCGAAAATTCAAACCGTTTAATTACCCGAAAATCCTACCTCGATCGTTAAACTTTTGGCGCACCGTTACTCCTGCCTCCCGTTTGCGTAGAAAACTTAGCCGCGGCGAAACAGTAGTTCCAGAAAACGGTTAGAAAAGCGGACACCGAAACTGGCCGCGGCTCCGTTCCGACTCGGCAAATACACAAGTCTCCCCGCGGAGACTCTCGGCACATCGGACCATCCGAATAATACGTTTTCTCGCGTACAGAATCGACGCGGCCAAGCACATGTGGCCGGGCGACCTGGAGGCGATCTACTCGCGCGTCAAGAACCTGAGGGAGGACGTTTACGGGGCGAACAAGCGGCCCTTCATCTACCAGGAGGTGATCGACCTCGGCGGCGAGCGTATCCGCAAATACGAGTACAACAATCTCGGCGCTGTGATCGAGTTCGTCTACGGCAACGTCCTGGGCAGGTGCTTCCGGGGATGGGAGAGCCTCAGCGGTCTCGAGAACTGGGGCTTCCAGAACAGGTACCTCCTGCCCACCTGGGACGTCGTCGTCATGGTGGACAATCACGACAATCAGAGGGGACACGGCGCCGGCGGTAACGCTATTCTTAATTACAAGAGTCCTAGGCTCTACAAGGTACGTTTTGCTTCTGTTTCACGCGAGGGACGGCCGGAAATGACTGGTCCGAATCGGGACGGCGACGCTGGTCTTTCTCGAGTTTTAGCGAGAGGCGTTTCGAGAGAATTTCAAGTTTTTTTCAATGGTTAAACGAGTGGGTTTCTGTTTTTTGTTTTTTCTTTAAATAATAAAACTAATTTTACTTCGCGAACTTCGTGCTTTTAAACAGTTTTTTTTTTTAGTTACTTTTCGTGCGAGTCGCGCAACAAGATAAAACAAGAGCCACGAGGCTTGACATGAAATAAACGCAATAAATTCCGTTTAATGTTCCCGAGCATTTATTATTAATAATTACACCGATAATTACACGAGAACGGCCGGTAAAAATAAACAAAGAAGAAAAAAGACTCGCCTATAAATAAGAATCGTTAAAATATTAATTGTTTAACGATCGCGATAAACAAACGGATTTAGATTCCTCGGAAAGCGTCGAGGCTCCCTATTTTTAGCGCGAGAAAAAGGGAGTCCGAAAAGAAAAGGAGTCCCCCTACCTCCGAGACATTAATTAAAGAGTGAAATACAAACCGTAATTACATTTCCCGACTGCATAAAGCCGTTGTAACGACCATTTCTCTTGGCAACACGTATATCCCACATAATAATAATGCTACCTACCCGGGGCGGCGCGTCGCCTCTCTCGGTAGCGCGGTAAAATTCTTTCCCGCAGCTCCTTTTGCTTTAATCGCCCCATAAATTGCCTGCGGATTTTTCGCGAAACGCGAATTCTTGGCCGCGTGCGCATATAATGCGTGTAAGTGCATGCACTCCGCGCTGCGGCTGCGGCCAGTTGAGTTTCATAATCGGACGCGGTGCGCGCTGATATAAATTCGAGGAAAGCGGCGTTCGGTGATAAATTCTCGTAGCCGTTGTTACCTTCTTTTTTTACGAGCTCGAAATCCACCAAGACGAATCCACTGTCGAACCGCTTCTCAAAACTGAAATTTACGCCCTTTATATTGACCCTCCAAATCCTCACAAGACTCCATCTCTCATTTCCTCCCCCAACGCTCGACAAAAGCCCCCCGACGGCAACGAGCATCTGACAACACAGTGCTTAAACTAACGCGCCCTTTCGAAATTGGCCTCTCTTCCTCAGATGGCGGTGGCGTTCATGCTGGCCCATCCGTACGGTCACGCGCGGGTCATGAGCTCCTTCGACTTCTCGGACCCGTCGCATGGTCCGCCCGCCGACGAGAACGGCAACATCCTGTCGCCGGCGCCGGTGACGAGGGACGTCGCCGCCGGCGAGGCTCCCGAGCTCTGCGACAACGGCTGGGTCTGCGAGCACCGATGGTCGCCGATCTATCAGATGGCCCAGTTCAGGAACGTCGTCAAGGACGCGGTCCTCACCAATTGGTGGTCCAACGGGCAGAATAAGATCGGTGAGAATTGAAAATTGAATTGAACTCGAACGAGAGCTTGGAGGTTGCGCGGTTCGAAGTGACTTGACACTTTCTTGCGTAACCGGCAATTATATATCAAAGGACAAAGCGGTAATCCCAACTGCGTCTAAGGACGCAACGGTATACCGGCCGAAAAGGCCTCTGCCATCCATTATCCAATCATAAAACGAATGTTTTTCCCAGCGTTTTCACGCGGAAACCTCGGCTTCGTGGCGTTCAACGGCCAGTACGGCGAGGACCTGAGGGAGAAGCTGCAGACGGGCCTGCCCGGCGGCGATTACTGCGACGTCATATCCGGCAGGAGACACGCCGGAAAGTGCACCGGCAAGACGGTCAGGGTCGAGGACGACGGCACCGCTCGCATCGAGATACTTAAGGACGAACCGGACGGCGTGCTCGCGATACACGCTCAGGTAATCATTACGGTATATAAGCCGGCGATATTCTTGCTTCTTTTTTTTCTTCTTCTTCTTCTTCTTCTTACTCCTCGCGCTCGGCACCCTTTTTCCCGCCGCGCGGCGGCGGTCGTGTGTGAGAAGCGCCGCCGACGGCAGGCTACGCGGCGACGACGAGTCTCGAGGTGTAATATGCCGAGGTTAATGGGGTATTTAGTTTCTTTAAAGCCTGCTTGGCTGTGTAATTTTTTTAAATTGCCTTTTTCATTTGCATTCCTCGGTCCTTTTATGCTTTTGGGAAAATTCAGATTCGCGCGAGGGTTTAAATATCGTCTGCGGACGGATAAAAGTTTGCCTCCGGGGGGGAACGAACGAGTGATTTGAAATTATTTTTATGCATTGTCCATTAACCAGCGAACGTGTGTATTATTTTCAGTCGAAGCTGTAGTAGCATCGCTCGATCGTCCCGTCGGCAGCGGGAGCAAGCTGCAACCAGTGAGCAATCCAGCCCACACGCACGAAACCAAAGTCACGAAAGCTGTTAATTACTTTATTATGTAGATTGTAAAACAAACGAAGCAACAAAAAAAAAAAAAAATCTAAGTAACACGAACTCTCGGCGAAAGCGGTGCACTTTTTTTCTTTCCTCCCGTCCCCTTTCCCTCACAGCTCCGTCAGGTCGTCGTTGTAGTAGACGAGCAGGTTGGGGATGTAGGTGGTGCCGTCGTCGGGCAGTCCGCAGGCCAGGTACCGATCCCGCTCGTCGGGGATGCCGTTCTCGGTGAGGGTGAGCGCCGGCTTCAGCGGCTTTCCCTCGAACTTCCAGGTGTAGGAGGCGCCGTGACGGTTGAACAGCAGGGCCCGCTCCTGGATCCGCTCGATGCTATCTTCCTCGCAGACCTGAAGGCATATATATATATAGACGTGCCCGTCAGTTTTTGCGCTCCGTCCCGAGAGAGTCGTCTCGTGTACAACGAGGGTGAACAAAGCGAGGAGGGCACGAGGGAATTTGTGAAAGTGACGCGTCTCGCTTTTACGGTAGTTTTTTCTATTCCCGACCGTAACTGACGGCTCGATCTATATGTTTTTACAAGGGCTTACCCAAATAACCGAGCGGACGCCCGCCAAAACATTGGTGATCCTGCAGGGCCTCGCCTTCTTGGTGAGCAGGCCTTTTCGGTAGGCGGTGCCGTTGAAGATGCACTCGAGCTCCGACCAGCACTTTCCCGTTAGCTCGGCTTCTGTATATACATCGGCGCGAGGAAAGGGGAGATTACGCGGAGGAAACAATGTCGGCGGAATCGCGCGCTCTGTTTTTTATAGGCGCGCGGATTTATATGCCTTTTTTCGAAAATAATGGCCGAACGCGCTCTTTTTTTACCCCCCACGAGAGAGAGAGAGAGAGAGAGAACCGGGAAAAGTACCGGCTCGATGTATGAAAATTATAACGGGCCTCTCCGTAATTTCTCCGGAGCTTAAAGCGCCCGAGTGCCGTTATGATTTTCGTTCATTACAGTCGCCTCTCTCGATGCCTCTCGACTAATCTTTCCCGATTTAATAAGACGTTACTCCGCATATATAAAAACAATTTTTACTTATAACAAACCGCCTTTTTTTTCACTCCGACCAAATTATCGCCGCCGCGACAATAGCCTCGAAATAAAAGAAAAAAACAAGCAAAAAATAAGCATCGATAAATCACATCGAAAGAGATGATAATAATCACCGCAGTCGGCCGGCTCGGCTCTAGGATCGGCGCAGCTGCACGGGCAGCATCGGTTCTCGAGGGTCTGGAACGTCGAGTAGACACCTTCGGGGATCGGCGTGCCGTACGGCAGCAGGATTTTCCGCTCGCCGCTCGCCGGATCCACGTAGCGCTTCAGCTTCAGCTTCCGATAGCACTGCCCCGCCTCGCTTGCCAAACCAGTCGCCTCGGTTAGATTGATGGACGCGCCGGGGGAGGGAAGGTCGTCGGATTTACGGGGAGGCGGGGGAGAGGCGATTTCGGGGCTCCGTCGTATTTACAAGCTCTGGGGATTTCTCGCTTTTCCGCGATTAGGAGACGAGACGAGCGTTCGAAATTTCGAAAATGGGAGTTGCTTCGCGCGACTGGCGAGTGGTTGCGGAAGATTGCGGGACGAGTTTGTTTTGATGATTTATTTTGCTTCGATTAGAATTTTTACGAGCTCGCGAATGGGAGTATATAAACGGAAATAAATTTATCGTAAAAAGCGTAACGATATATATGAATACTATAACTATTAAATATCTTTTCAGAAATTCCGCGCGGCAATCTTTAATAATTCAATTGCTTATCTAAATAATTTTTCAGTTTATCTAAACTAACTAAGAACTTGTCAAACGAATAACGTGAAAAAGTTTCAAACATTCCAATAAAGATTATCCGCTCGATCCATTAAACCATTTCTCGAAATATACTAAACCCCGCTCACACATATACATATACATTACGCGAGAGCACTTAGCTTTTGAAACAAAGCAGAATTATCGAGCGACTGCCTCGGTCATAACGCGCATAAAAAAAAAACAGCTCACTAAACCTTAATTCCCTTTTACTAGCCAATAAACATCCCCGTCGCTCTGCCATACATCTCGAAACTCGCGGGGCTCAAAAGTTATCGAGAGCGCTCGTTCCGTCGACTAACCCTGGGAGCGTTGAACCATTGGGTGACGTCGGTTCCCGCGTAAGCGACGATGTACTTGTGCATCGGACTGTCGGCCGCCCGCCTCAGGTAATCCGTCAGATCGTAAACGACGCCGAGACAGGTCACCCAGCAGTCGTCCGGCTTGTTGTGCACCACCACCTCCGCCGGCATGAAGTAAGGAAGTGCCTTCGATTCCGACATGTTCCTGTTGATAAAAAGAAAATCGAATCGCCGTTAATTTGCCCGCGATTTGCGCAACGCGCGACATTCCCGCGCTGCGCGCCGCGGATCGTTTCGCGGAATCGCCGGTGGTTTGGTAATAAAGCGCATTGCTAATCGAATCGCGCGGTGTATTATATATAGGCTTTTATTAGCGAGCGCAATAAAGGAGAGTATGTTTAATTTTAGCCGCGCGCGGTACTTATTATTCATTCGGCGCGCGCGGTCATTCATAAAGTTTTCCTTTCGTTTTTCAAGAATAATAACGGCCGATCGTAAAGTTTTTAATAACCTGATTACTGCCGCGCTTTTTATCGCGCGAATCAAATGCAAATAGTTTCATTCGTCCTTTCGGTTATTCAATGAATATTTCGTTAAATGGAAAAAAAGAAATCGGGAGCGTCGACGCGACGGTATATCCTTATTAAATTCAAAGTCATAAGGCGACGAATGAAACGAGAGGTAATTCTTTCTTATTACCGCGCTTGCAGGACTGACCCATAAATCGATCACACAATCCGGCTGATTTCGAGGCCGTCCGTTTGTCCGCGCGCTCCGAGAGTCTTAAAGCGCATTAGCGCAATTGGAAGTATTAAGCGCAACGGGAACGTCGCTTATTCGAGCCGTTCATGGAGCATTTCCGCTTGCCGAGCCTGAATGCCGGCGCATCAATCATCGTGCGACACTACTTTATCGGGCCGTCTTCGAAAAAGTTTAATGGACCCCCCCCCCCCCCCCGTTCGTTGAACGCGCGATACAATTAAATTAAAGCCTCCTCGGGGCATTAATAATCCATTATCGTGCGACCGACTGGGATTGCTCGAGTGCGTTTTTCTAATGAAGTTTATCCTCTGGATTAGAGAATCAACATACATCATTGCATTTTTAATGGGTCGAGTATAGTTGTTTTTATAGCGAGTGCCACTTTGCGTTTGAAATTTCATTCGGCTTTTTTGTCAGGATAAATTTAATGTATTTTTACTCGTGATCTTGCTGTTTATGGCTGCTGATTAAAGTTTCAAGTACACATTTGAAAAACGTAATGATAAAAGTATTTAAAAATGCACGGCAATATTGTAAGTATTTGCTCGGGCATAATAAATGGTAGCATATTTATTCTTACTTTTTATCAGCAATTTTAATTATTATTTTATATTTAAATACTATTAAAATTAATCAATAATTATTTCTTTGCAAAATGTTTTACATTATTTTGTAGAGATGAAAACACTTTACTCTACTTTGCCAAGTAAAAATGCCAACATGCAAGAACCTAAAAAAAAATTATTTTACAATATTTAAACTCCTTTTGACAAAAAATGAATATTTTTAAACTAAATAAACCGCGAAAGGAAGCGATAAGAAAACCATCTTATTTCCTGTAGTTTCTTCATCAAGAATAAGTTTTCTCTTAAATACTTAGCTTCAAACGTAAAAGTTCCATTAACCACTCTATCAGCAACAAAAAAAACACAAAATATTCATATCACACCTCGTGAAATCGTCGCAGAAAAGCCGCAAGTAATCACTTTTATCTGTAGACGTTTGAGGTTATGCGTATGACGACTTCCTGGCCAAGCGCTTCGTCGGGCCTTACTTACAACGTGATATTTCAAAACCTCTCTCGAGATTGGTCGCGAATACCGGTGGCGCGAATCCGCGGCAGCAGCTCGCGCCTGCGCCTGGACGGGATTCGCACTGCCGCGAGAAAAGGACGGGCAGAGAAGGGCAAACCCGCAGCAAGCAGGCGAAGTGCCCTCGTATGCGAGCCACAATCAGGTTATAACCACGATAGCTCCAGTAACTTGTGTTTCGATTGACGCACGCGGCAGCCTAGGCTTCCACATCCAATATAATGGACAATGCGGTTACACAGAAGGTAATTTTTTCCGCAACGCCGAACCGAAGGCAGAAGCTCTCTGCAATCTGCATTGAGCGCGCGAATTGTGACGCGGTATAACTCCGGGTATCGAACGGCTCGAGAGAGATGAGGCGCGTTAATGCACGCGCCGAGTCTCTCCGTCTCTTTTTTTGGAGGTTAAATAAAACGAGAATTCGAACGACGTACGTTGGCTTTTCGTTCGTTTCCCAGAACGTTCGTTTGATTTTTTGAGCTACAGCTGCTTATATTATACAAGATCCGATACTTTCGAGATAGTTTCACGATGATCTTTCAGGCCGATAAGCGAATGCGAAATTCAGAGCGGGATCGAAGGTAGAACCGCAATGTGGCATGAAGTGTGTGTGAGTCTTGAAAAATTCAAAGGCTTCGCTTATGAGTTGAGCCGGTTTGGGTCTTATTTTTTTGTTCGATTTTAACGTTTCGTAATTGCTGGGAAGTTGCAAGAGGCGCGGGTGGATAGGTTATTCTTATCGAGTGTCTACTGAAAAATATTCAATCAATTGAGTACTTAATAAATAAATTCAAAATGTCTGTTGAATCCTTCAGTTGATAAGTTTTGTTTTGCCCGGAAATATTTGCAAACAAAGATGAAATTTTAACTGAAACATGGTTTAACTGTCAATATTTACAAAGTAACTTTTCGAAAATTATGTTCTTGAAATGTCAAACGTTAATATTTCTTTAAATGTAAAGAGTAAATAATAAGAATGTTTTTTTTTTCTAAAATTTACAAAATCAATTTATCAAAATTAATAGAAGAATCACTTTTTTATTAAAGTATATTTTGCAGGTTCAAGAATACAAGGATTCTTTAAAAACTAAGGTATATATTTAATCTTTATTTTGGCACCAAATATGTCTGAAGAATAATTACTAACCAAGTTTCTTTATTAACAGGCAGAGCAGTTAATTATCAAGGAATTTCCAGAAAAAATAGTTAAACTAAATGAAATTCTCGAAACACCAGGTTTTTGCAATAGAGATCTTAAAGAAGTTCACCAAGATTTAAATGTACCCATTCCAGATCCTGTTGTTATTAATCATTCCGAAGATGGGCCAAATACAAAAAGGCAAAAGTTGGACAACAGTGTTGATGATCTTCCATCAGGTACCAAAATGATGGTATTGCCAGGTGGCTCTGTTCCATGTAATAAACCTTTGAGTGATTTGATTACAGTTGTTAAACCATACATCAGGCAACTTTTAGAAGATTCAAATCTTGTAAGAATCAAAATAGTTCATACCTAATTTATAACAAAATTAAGATTATCAATCAACAATATACTTTATAATATCATTTTGCATTAATATATTAGAAATTAAAATACCTTAAATGAAATAAACATTTATTATAAATTATTTTCAGCTTAAAATGTGGATCTCTTTTATGATCCCTAAAATAGAGGATGGCAATAATTTTGGAGTATCAATACAAGAGGATACACTAGCTGAAGTGCAAGCTGTTGAAAGTGAAGCTGCAGCATTTTTTGACCAAATCTCAAGGTAATTAATTAAATCTAAACTATTTTGATTAATGTTAAACATAAATTAAAAAGTTTTTGTAAAAAAATTTTTAATTTTTGGTATTGCAAAGTATTTACAAAAGAAATTAACAGAATTTTATTTTTAAGAGTAAAAAAAACTTTATGTAATAATTTTTACATCAATAAAATTCTATTGAAAAACTAAAATACAACAACTCAATTTTAGGTACTTTCTGTCAAGGGCAAAAATTGTCAGCAAAGTTGCAAAGTATCCTCATATCTCAGACTACAGAAGAGCTGTCCAAGAGCTTGATGAAAAAGAATTCGTAAGCTTGTGGCTAGTAATGTGCGAAATTCGTAATCGCTATTGTTCATTGCATGATCTTGTAATTAAAAACTTAGAAAAGATCAAGAAACCACGATCATCAAATGCAGAGAATTTATACTGAAATAATTTGTATTTATTTTTGTGCTTGAATTCAATGGACACTAATAATAAATACTTTTTAAATATAAATGCCGATCAGAAGAGGGTGCCGAGATCTGTGCAGGAAGATTTACGACTATTTTTAAGACTTTAATGTTCTGGTAGATATTTTACAGAGTCTACTTACAATTTTATAGTTGTAGTACGACATTCTTTTCTTTTTTGTAGCAAATAAAACGTAATAATGTCGCGCTTTGATTGTATATAGTATTGTCAAACGCTGCTGCTCGGTACTCTTTTCACTTTCTAGTTCAAGAAACGACCAAACCAAGATAAGTCAAGTCGTTCAAACTTCCATATGACGATCACTAAACATCGTGTGAAACTACTGGGTAAAAAATCGTAAAAGAGTGATAGCAACTTCTTCTATTCTCCAAACATGTAGTGATTAATGAAACTGATTTATATATTTGGCTGAGCCGTTTTTCAAAATGCGTGAAAAGTGTAGATGAATGCTTTGTCATATTAAATTATCAAACAGTATTTTTTGTAACAGTCATAAGAATTTTTTATTTAGCTAATACAAAAATATAATTAATGAACAATTTTTTTCAAATTTCTTACTTATATAAATACTGAAGAATTCATTAAAATTGTTTTTTTATAAAATAAAAATTTAATACTTTTTATTAAATCAGCTAAATAGTAGCATCTAAATTTTAAAAAGTCAAGAACAATTTTTAAAATGCATTACTAATTTATTAATAACTGCTATTGATTAAAAAATTTGTAAATTCTCATATAAAAATACATTGTATTTTGTATTTGAACCAAATCCAAACCCAAAAACAAAAAAAAGAATTCAAAAGTTTAAAAAATTTAAATAAAACTAGAAAATTTGTATTTTTCTAGTGCAAACTTTATTCATGATAAAATGATCAAAAATGTTACTTAAACCAGTTCCAGTGTTATATATTATTATTAAAAACTAATGATGTATTATTAATTATTTCTTCTTTATCAAGAAATATTATTTTAACAACTTATTAAATATTGCAGATCATGTTCTTTTTTATTGCACTATTTTAATTAATAATTAATTGGATACATTACCAAATAGAGTGTTTAGTAATTTTAGTTTAGAAAAATCTTTTCAAACTTTATTTTTTAACAGACTGATGGAACAACTAGTGAAGTTCATCGTGTAATCGTAAGTCGACGCAACTGTGAAAACGCCAATTTGCAGTTAATCTGGATTATTACTCTAACACTATTTTTTACTTATACGAGCTGTTCAGAATATTTCTCGGTCGAGTAGAAAGAGAAAGACTATTTTTTATATACATACAAGCAAGAATGATCCATCGCTAGCATCGATCGCTGATCCAACAAGGAATCGATTCAAAGTTCAAGTTTACACAGGTACATAAAAATTAAAAATGGTCTATTCCATAGATTAAGCTATTACATCCGTACGTATTTTGATTTATTAAAGATGAATATGCCCTTAATGTTGGTTCATCCCATCAGGATTTTAAGGTATCTTAATCTTTTAATCTTTAAGAATTTTAAGATATGTTTATTTTCAAAATCCAAAAATACTTTTGAGTAATTTGGTATACATTCTTTTATATAAAAAAAAATAATTTTTTAAATTTGTGAACGAAACGTTTTTATTAAAATTCACAACGTGTACAAAAATGTAGATATTATATAAAAACAATAGTTGTAAACAAAAAGAGTTGCAAAAATTTATGAATATTTTTTTGATTTCAATTAACTTAATATAAGTCGCATTGCTCTGAATCACTTCTTCACAAGACAATGTAAATGCATCGTTTAAGAACGCAGTGGAGTATAATTACAGGAATAAATTAATTTTTAACACTCCGTGCGTAAAATTAATCTTTCCGCTCGTCGTATCAAAAAATATGGTTCGATACGCGTGCGATAATGTATGTGCCTTGTGTGACCTTTTCAAACTCGCTTCGACCGTGCGTAAACGTTCACACAAGGCTAAATTCAAATTCTCGCACTAGTATCGAAAAGTACTAATATTGCTAATTAATTAAAACATGATTCAAAGTAATAATAGGAAGACTTAGTGAAAATGTAAAACGAACATAGCACTGCTATAAATGTAACGTTTCTTTGATCGACAGTATTAAAAACAGTATTTACTTACAAATATATAATCTAATTTCCATCTTTGTAATAAATATATTATCGAATTTTTTTTTTCCTTTAAAAATAATGCACTTGTTTGGTTTTACATGAAAGTAAATATTGTATCGTGGCTTCTAAATGCAATATTATCACAGATAATATAGAACCTTAGATCAATTTTCTTAAACTATTTTTATTTTAAATGCTTCAAGTTCTTTAAAAAGACATCATAAACCGACATTTATGATCGTCAATGAATTAAATGATTAGATTTTTGTATATGTTCGTTTCATTAAATAAGTGTATAAAATTATGATTTTCTCATTATAAAATTACCAAAGACAAGATTAAAACAACGATAAATGTCAGTTATTTATGTCTAAGGCATAACAATGCAGTTTACTTTGCGATTCAACTGCATTTTCTTTTTAAAATCTTCATTGCAAGACTAATTTTTTCATTCTTTTTTTTTTGAAATGTCAAAATCGATAATAATTCTATCAACGAATTATTGTTGATTAGGAAATCTCAAATAAGGCAAAAATTTCATTTTAGGTACAATTTTTTAACAATTCATAAGTCAATTATGACAGTTATTTACGATAATAATATGATTATAAAATTATTCTTATATTTTTATAACTTTAAATTTTGGTTTAAACTTATCATTTCTTAAATTGACTATTTAAAATTATTTATAGAAAATGACTTAATATATCTTTCATGGCTAAATATTGTACATTTATACATCAATTGCACAACATTTTTAAATCAAGAAGTTTAAACTTAAATTTCAACTGGTTCAATAGAATTTGATGGCCTTTTTCTTCTCTTTAATACCCTACTCAAATTATTTTTAACCCACTTCCTTTTTTTCTTTTTATGCATTTTTTCATGAAGCCAATCATTTTTTTCTATAAGTAATTGGTTTTTATCTTTTATCTCTATAATTATTTGTTTCAAGTAATCATTTTCACTTTCAAGTTTTTCTAATTTTAATTGCTGTTCTGAATTTATTAAAGTATTTTCATTAGTAATAATATTAACGTGTTCAGTCTCAAGTGAAGAAATTCGATCTTTTAAATTATGATTTTTCTCTTTCAATTCATCAATTAACTTTTTTAGTTTTTCAACATCTTCACTTAAGAATTTAATGTCATGGTCTTGACTATTTTCACTATTTTCACTATTTTCAGAGCAACAATCAGCCTTTGTTTTACCTACTACTTTAACATGATCAAGTTTTTTAACACATTTATAATGATAAATTGATTCACATTGAGTACAAAAATAAACATTTGCTCTTCTATCTGGACAACATTTAAAATACATATTACCTTCACTATTACCGTTTAAATGCTTTTCTTCAAAAAGCCCAGGATTTAAAAAACAATACTTGTTGAAGCCTTGAGTTGTAATGGATGGCGTTTGGCAGTTATCATTAGGAGTGCGAATATTTTTGAGACGATAGTCAATCTATCAAAAGTAATAATATAAATAAAATTTGAAACAAGGCTTATTTATTAAATTAATCTTAATTCATTTTATTTACCATTTTAAATAAATCTTGAACGTCTATTTTGTGAGCATAATTCATAAAGACTTCACATAAAACTTGAATGAACCAACTTCCATTAACTTCATCACGATAAGATACATATCCTGGTATTGTAGAATATACTATCAACATGTCTTCATAATTTCGCATTGTTTCAGAAACATATATAAATCGCTCTTCAACTCTAGGTTGACAAGATGTGGCAGTATCAGTTTTGTATCTAGGAACTGCAGTTTGTTCATTTTTTCCTCTAAAATAGAAATTTTATTAATATATAATAAAATATACAATTGAAAAATATTTATTCTACCTGCATGTTTGAAAAATAAAAACTTTTGGTTTGCCTTTTAGATAATCACAATTTTCAGCAGTAAAATAGTTTATTATTTCAGTGCAAACAACTTTTTTATATCCACTTAAATTATAATCTATACCAAGTATTTCAGTTTCTTGTCTTCCAAGTTTACCACTCCCATGAGAAGATATTATAATAAATGCAGAGTCTGCACGTCTCAGTTCTGGCATTTGTGAAAATAGTTTAACTTTTTCTACAATTTCCTAAAAAAAAGTCTTCTTAAAAACAAGTAGGAAATTTAATTACCTATTTATGTCATTTATATTTATGCCACTTATATTATAAGAAAATAGTTTTTGGTTAAAAATCATAATAAATATAAATACCTGGCCAGTTAAATCAAAGTATGTTATCACTTTAAATCCCATATCTTCAAAAAGTTTTTTCAAGTTGGCTTCATCATGCTTGGCGCTTGGCCTTCTATCTTTTTCCTTTTTGTATAAATTATTAGCTATTATTAATACATATCCTCTTGGGTTACCCCTCATAGGATAAGCTCCAATATACTTCAAATCTGCTTTATCTCTAAATTTTGTTGCTTTTTTAACATTTATTGAAAGTGGCTTTGTAACTACTTGCAGTTTTACATGAAAATCATCTTCTCTAAATTCATAAACATTTTCTATCATTATTAAATCCATAAAAAATATTACTACATGAGTAATCAATTCAACAATTATATTAAAATAAAAAAGCACCTTGATGAATCATCATCTGATGAATCTATAGATACGCAGTCAGAATTTTCAGTCGTTGGAGTATCAGGTCTTTCAATTCCATTATTACAGTTAGTTTTTAAAACACTCCTTTGCAAATGATCTACCATATCATTAAGTTGTAATTCTTCCAAACTTGAGATCAAATTTTTGAATGTATTTGCATTCAATTGCACTTTTTCTTCCATCTTTACTTTTATTCTTTTAAAAATGTTAAAAATAAAATATTATTTATTTAGTATTAATATAATATTATCATTATATTTATTATTAAAAAACACTAAATATTTTGAAAGCTCTGAGATAACTTTATTTTTTGACTAAATAAAAGATAAAAAGAATGTTCTGCTCGCGTAATTAATAACAACCAAAAATTTCCGACAACAAAGCATTTAATTTTTCGCAAACAAAAGATATTGCATATATCTATCTATAGGTACATCATAGTAAACTTACCGAGTAGTACGTGTAAGCAACAAGTGTCAAATAGAGAAAGATAACCTTCACTAGCGGCACTAGAAATCACTGCACTACTGTAAAACTGCTTTCCGTGTGAAAAATTTTGACAGAAAACGAAAATTGAAGATGATGATCAATCGAGAAGCTACATTCGTTTTTACCACATTGCTCACGCGTGGTAAAATGCGCCATTTGTTTTTCCTCCGAGACGTTCGGACACTTTCTGATTTCTGTTCTTTTTCTTCTCAGGTCCTTGATCCTGATCTCAGCACCTTGAATACAGCCATGAATGGCGCGACGGTCGCGTCATCAAACTTTTTTTTATGTATTTGAATGATTCCGAAGATTCTTTACAAAAGCACAATAAAACTTACAAACTGTTTTATACTCAAAGTTGAAATGCGTAGTAAATAAACTATCGACAAGAAAGAATTGAAATAATTAGACTGATGTACGTCATTTAAAAATTTGGTAATGATAAGATAAGTATAAACACTGTATGACGTAAATCTGCATTCGCAGAAATTTATTTAAAGTATAATTTAGTGCAACTTATGATAACCGTGAAGGTTGAAATTTAAAGTTATTTATAGATATATTAAGGTATTAAAAAAAAACACAACGTATATACATTTATATAAATGTAGAGAAATTTTTTTATACTTAAGCTTTTTACTACAAAAGAAATTTTTCAGATACAAAAGTATATATTAAAAACATAAAAAAGGGTATTATATTAAAAACACTGACATTAATAATAATAAAATAAAAATTGAATTTGATTTTAAAATTATAAAAGTAAATCGACATCAACGCGTTGCGACTTGTTCGTCTGTTTAGAACAGCGCACCTGTGCAGAGAACTTCCAAAAGACCAATGATTACCCCTACAATTATTATTATGGGTATTTCTAAAATCCTGATAGTTATTGTACGGTAAAAACTCTACCGAGTGGCGAGTACCCGCTTTTGAGTTTTTGCATTCCAACCACCAAGACTCGTAATTTCAGAACTAACATTTTTTGATGAAATTAAAAGCGGTTGCAGACGATGGCCCTCCTCTGTCGTCCAGATAACTATAAGATGTTAAATAATTACACAAGCCAAATTAATTTATGGTTATTAATAATATTATTATTATTAATATTATTATTTATTTGATTAATTTTTGTCGTAAGCGTAACCTCATGCTCCGTTTGATTATCGCCGACGATATTTGATTCATTGGAGGTAAAATCATGAAATGCATAATTTATAAAAAAAATTGCTTTATTTATTCGTTGTTTTTTATTGCAGTATACATAAATATATGTATAAAAATCTGAATTATTATTTAATTAAAATACAACCTGATTTCACTCAGTGACAACCTATTTCTTAAGTAGTAATGGTAATTGGACATAATTTTTTTATATATTTTCTATTTTACATTTGGATATAAATAAAAATTATAAATAAAAATAAAAATTTATCAAACAAAATTTTAAAATTTGTTTAATCTATTAACTAAAATTAATTTTTGTCCAAATAGTTTTAAAAGATTTCAATCATAAATAAAAGATTTCAATTAATTAACTAATTACAATTAATTATTTGCACTATTTTCTCATTTAATAAATGAGAAATCATTATATTATTAAAAATCTTGGCGGTGATTTTATAAATGCTTATTATTTGGCCGAATTACTAGACTTAAAAAGTCCAGGGTTTAAGTAGCAATGTTTATGAAAACCCTGACTTATTACCCATAGCGTTTGACACTCTTTATTGGCTGTTCTTAAGTCTTTTAATCTCCTGTCAGTCTAGAAAAATGAATTAATAAATTTAAAAAATGTATTCAGATATTGTATTGAAAATACAGTAACAATGTATCGCATACCATGACAAATAAATCTTGCAAATGCCTGTCGCATGCATAATTCATGAAAACTTCACAGAGAATTTGAATAAACCAACTTCCATTCAGAGAATCTCGATAACAAACATATCCAGGTAATGTTGCATAAGCAATTAATGTATCTTCATAATTACGGGAGGATAAGTCGTAAGGTTTGCTTATAACAGAAGAATCTGATGCTATTGCATCAATCTCAGTTCTTGAAACGGCCTTTTGATGTTTTTCTCCCCTGGTAGGTTTTGAAGAAAAAGTAGATATATTATTAAAGCTGTTTTGAGCTCTTTTAGAGCACCTTTGAATGATTTTATTATTCTTATTGCTGTAAATAAAGTATAAAATAAACATTAACACTTGTTATATATAGTTAATGAATTTCACATGTAATGAAAAAAAAAACAAAAATGAATTTAAAAATTTGCAATAAAATATAATTTTATCAACTTAAAAAAATACAAATTTTTGACTTTGAATTTTTTGAAGTATAGTGTTAATGTTTAAAAAATACATTTAGGTAAAACGTGAATTAACTTTAATATCTACTTTAGATAATTTCTTAAACATGAGTAATGACTGTGCAATTAAAAGCAACATACCTGCAGGCTTGAAAAATAAATATCTTTGGTTTTCCACAAAGGCCAGGACACAGTTCTGCAGTAAAATAATCAATAATATCTGTACAAAAGACTGATTCATAATTTGGCAAATCATAATCAACGCCTTCAATTTCTGTTTCTTGTTTCCCATGTTCACCATCGCCATGAGAAGAGATTATAATAAATGCAGAATCAACACGACGTAATTCCTTCATTTTTGAGAATTCTTTGACTTTTTCTTTAATTTCCTGTAATAAATATTTTTTACAGGATTTGTGTTATATTTATTTTACATTAAAATTATTTGAAAATTTAAAATAAATTTCTATATAAAGAAAACTTACTTGGCCTGTTAAATTACTGTAAGGAATAACTTTAAAACCCATTTCCTCAAAAAGTTGTTTTAAATTAGCTTCATCGTGTTTAGCACTTGGACGGCTATCTTTTGTTTTAAATTCAGTGTTAGTAATGATCAAAACCAAACCCCTAGGTGAACTCCGCATGATATACCTTTCAATGTCTTTAAATTCAGGGCCATCTTTGAACTGTACAGCTTTTTTAACTTTGATTGTTAAAGGTTTATTATCTGTAACTAACTTAGTGTAATAATCATCTCTGAAACAAAAAATCTAAAATTTAATATTCATTCAGTTTTGATATTTAAAAAATAATTTTATCAAAGATAAGTAATAATAAATCATAATATTGGGAGTTGGTATAAATAATAATTTTTTAACCCATTGACAAAAATCATTGATTTTCCAACATGTTTCTGAAACTAAATCTCATGTATAGCAGAAGAATTAATGGATCAAAATCAGTTTTCTTTATATTTGCTTTAACAGAATCTAGGTGCAGAATCAAAAATTTTCAATTAAAAACTTAAATATGGTGACTTTCATATAAAAAAAATGCAAAAAAATTGTGCAATTTTAATGTTAATAATTTTTTTTCGGACTAAAATCGCGCAAAAATCTGGAATATCGCTTAACATTAACAGGAAAACTTTTTATATTAATGTCAACTAAAACGTAAAAATGTCCCGAATTTTTTGCTAATATCTCTTTTTATAGTATTCAATTTAATTTTATAGTTGAAAATTCTTGATTTTGAGCCCAGAGTATACCCGAAAATATAAGGAATACTAATTTTAATCCATTAATTCTTGTGTTATAGGCATGAATTTTAGGTTCAAAAATATGTTGGAAAATCAACGATTTTCGTCGTTAATGGGTTAAAGGAAGAATGTACAACTTACTTGGAATCATCATCAAAGTTTAAATTAACTGGTTCTTCTTCATTAATTGATGGATGATTAGAATTAATAGATACTTGACAACTTGTTTCATTATGCTCATGATTGTTATTGCTGCTATGTCTACTATGGGAAGCACCATGATTTTCTAATTCTTCTACTAAATATTGATGACCAGACTGCTTTAGACTCAAAATAAAGTTTTTAAATGCATGTGGACCCCTAGTCTTTATTGTAGAACAAATGTCATAAGCTGTCTCAGGACTAGGCAAATTTTTCTTGAACAGAAAAGATCATAAAGACATTATTTAAATTATCAACAATCCCTTTGAATTTAAAAACCTAATCTCACCTGCCAATTTGGAATATTTACATCATCCCTGTTATATACCGCGTTTTCAAGGAGCTTTGGCCAGAGTCTTGACATATCGAGTTTTTGCAACAGATGATTGCACAAATAGTCAATTTTCACACGGTCTCTTTTATCCATTTTCGCTAATTTCCAGCTACAACAAGCTGGAAATAGAAGCGTATCAGTCTGCTGGATCTTCTCTTCGACAACGGGGTAGCGGCACTGTCAAAAAGACAATCTTATTGTTGTCGTTGGCGGAGCAGGTGTAGACAAAAGTTTAAAGCACCAACTCTCTTTGTCGAGAGTTCGCGCTCGCTGGCCAATGATCGCCCGACTGAATCACGTTCGCGCCAAGGCATAGCGCGCTTGTCTCCTCTCTCTTTGCGACGTTGCCGGCACTGAACGATTACTGCTTAGCGAAGGCACCTTTCCAAATTTTGGAAAAACCCGGACGATTGCTTCTCTTTTGAGCGTAGAAAAATGCAGGGTTAAAGGAGATAAGCGCCGATTGCAGAGAGATGCTTTGTCGAGACGCCGCGAATTCGCGAATGGAGACGTGACAACGCCGCATTGTCCAGATGATTCACGCCGCACGCGGTGAAAGAACTGAAAAGGGATGTTGTGTGTATACATGGGGAAATGCCTGCATGTAGAAGATGCTAGAAACGTGGAGAACCAACCTACCTTTCGCCTGCGGACGCGCGCGAACTTGTTCAGACATGTTCAGTCCTGTCGTGGGTAAATGAACGCTTCGGTAAGGAATGCGGACTTTGTCCGCTTGCGCAGGACAATATATAAGAAAGCACTTTTTTACGACTCTTTTTTAAACGAATGTTCTACGTTAGCGTTAAACTTGAAATTCGCACGATCTATAGCTATTTTGTTTAAAAAATTAGAAATTAATGAAAAATATGCAATTTGTGAAAAGTGCAAAAATTGTTTTCTGGAGTAACTTAAAAGCGTAATGAACTTTAATGACGTTACTGTGCCTTCAATCGTTACAACAGCATTACAAAATTTGCAGCAATAATTATCTTCAGAAACATTGCCCCCAAAGCGAACGACCTGACGACAGCTCAAACCGATCTCTTATGCATACGTAATGCGGAATTGCGACATATCAATAATCAATAACATAAATCCCCGCTAACGAAACTGAGTACGATTCAAAAGACTATCCGGGCAGTTTGCGCAGCCTGACGGCCGCGAACAATTCCTATGGTGTCCCTATGGCCAGAGAGGGGGCCTCTGCTGCGCCTCCCAATCCTCTAGGCCTCGGCGGAGAGGGAAAAAGCTCCCGGGGGGATCGAAGTGCGGCGACGCGGCGGCGGTCTGTCGTGCACGCAGACTCAGTCGCGGGCAGCAGCCAGCCTCCCCCTCGCGAGAACTTGCATTCTCCGTCGTCCCGCGCCCGGAAATCAAGGGCGTTCTCCTGGCCTGCGACAGCGTATCGAGCGGCGACTCCTAGCTGAGCCCAGCCGAGGAACCATGTAATTCTAGACGTGAGTACGAAATTCCTTGCCTTTTTAGGACGTTCCTTTCTCGTTGATACGAGAGCTCGTAGCGTCGGATGTGGCTCTCTGGTAGGGCCAAGTGCCCACGAAAGCGATCATGCCGCCGCGTAAAAATAAACGAAGGGTATCGGCGGATTGACGTCAAACTGTTCACGGTGTGCATATTGAGGTGTGAGCGCGATGGAATTTTTAATAATGTAATATACTTATCCGACACCGATGTGGGCACGCTCGGCCACTAAGGCATTACATGCCTCGGTGCAATGGGCTCGTGCCGCGGCAGGCAGCTGCTTTGTGCCGAAGCGCTGGAGCTGACGAATTATTGATAAGCGAATTAAAAATATGCTTTTACGGGAGAAAAAAAATTTTATGGCATGAAGTTCACTGGGTTTTAAATATAGAAAAGCTGATTATATGCTTGAATTGTGCGTTATTGTTTTAACGAGATTTATAAATGTAAGGAAAAAAGGCCTTATAAAAGATTGAAAACATTTGCGGCTTTTAAAAGAGGATATTAGTATTTGCTTTACATTATCGTGTTTTGGTCACTCTACTGATAACGATCTATTTACTATATTTCACGAATTTTTAAGGCACGTATCTTTTTTTATCAACGAATTACGCTTGTAATCTTTTTCCTGTGCAATTCATAATTACCTCATAAGTCTAAAAATAATCATTTATTTTGATAAAAACGAATACGACAAACGGATGCTTAGATTTTGTTTGCTTGTTCTTTTATTAAAATACATGTTTTTCACTCGTGGATTTTCAAGAAAATAGGTGTTTAATGATTGTTTTCCGAGTCAGTAAATGCATGTTTTATTCGCACAACGTTTCGGAGAGTATACCTCTCCTTCTTCAGGTGCTACAATTTATTATAAATTACATATATAAATATACACATAAAAGCAATGATCATTATATATTTTTTTGTACACATAGACTGTAGTTTACCTTAACATTTTTTACTTATACAATAGTTTTGTTGTCGTCGATTTCACATTAATTAATTATAATTTTGTGTAACCGTTCTGTAACATTAACACATAATTTGTAGATCATTGTTTTTATGTGTATATTTATATATGTAATTTATAATAAATTGTAGCACCTGAAGAGTTATACTCTCCGAAACGTTGTGGCTCGGAAAACGACCATTAAACAACTATTTTCTTCTTCTTTTATTGTTTTATTATAACAAAAATGTTTCGTAAGAGATAATTAGTTTCCGAAGAACTTTTAATAATATCTTAGATTTTTTTTAATTAAATACTTTTAAAATAGACGGACTTTAAAATAAAAAGTATTGACTAGACCTTTTAAAATCATTCCTTTACGCTTATGATCGAACGAAGATATTTTTTTAAAAACAATCGATACAGTTATTGTACAGAAGGTGAGCGTGCAGGCTCACGTGCACCGGCGGCAGGATAGGCAGACAACGTCGTCAGCTCGGTGGGGGCAGTGTTCCGGCGAGCAGCAACGGAGGCAACGGAGGCAGCGGCGGCAGCAGCAGCGGCCGATCTCGTGGCGGCATGACTCGACCACCCAACAATGACAACCTCATGACCTTCAAGCTCGTCGTCGTCGGGGACGGCGGCGTCGGCAAGAGTGCCCTCACCATCCAATTCTTCCAAAAGCTATTCGTCACCGACTACGACCCGACCATCGAGGACAGCTACATACAGCACACCGAGGTCGACAAGCAGTGGTGCATCTTGGATGGTAACAATTATTATTACGCTCGATTAAAAACCTCGCGTCGCCTTTTATTCGTCGCGCAAACGATTATTTTGTAAGATCAATTTTTTAAGCGGTCTTTTGAGTTCGGATGATAATTGTTAGTTTGTAAGTGAATTCGTTTTATTGCGACACTTGATTCATCAGTAAAAATGCTTAATTTTGTATAGCAGAAAAGTTATGTAGATTCTCTTACTGGCAGTTGCCAAAAGTTAATATTAGACTGTGACTCTGAAATTGTGCGTATTGTTTGAGCATTCTGGAAGAATACAATCATAAAACGTTTTGTTGAGGAAAAATTTGTTATTTTCAGTGTTGGACACAGCAGGTCAGGAGGAATTTAGTGCCATGAGAGAACAATACATGCGCAAGGGTGATGGTTTCCTGTTAGTATATTCTGTAACTGATAAGCAGTCCTACGAAAACATTGTCAATTTTTACACTCAGATTTTAAGAGTTAAGGATAGAGATGTGTATCCTATGCTTCTTGTTGCCAATAAAGTCGATTTGGTACATTTGAGAAAAGTTACTGAGGAGCAGGGCAGGGAGTTGGCACATCGCTTAGGCATTCCTTACATCGAAACTTCGGCAAAAGATCCTCCCTTGAATGTTGATGCTGCATTTCATGAGGTACTTGTCATTTATTCAATTATTATTTCTAAGTAAGGTATATTCAACTTTGTCAATTCTTTTTTTTAGGTTGTACGCATCATAAGAAATCAACCACCCGCTGAATTAGAAAAGAATCGTCGAAAGCGTCGACGTTCGGCAAAGTGCATTGTTTTGTAATTTTTGAAAGAATTTTTGAAAATGTCCACGAACACAAGGCAACGATTAAATCGTTCAACATAGAGAATCTCAGTACGAAAGTCAAGTTTGTTTAAAACCTTTTAAAATTCATTTAATTCTAGTCTTCAATAACATTTTTGAATTTGTTAATGATCTTCCCAATCGCCAATTTACGCGCAAAATGTGTAGCGCAAACTGATAAAAGCCATTTTTATTAATTTACGAATTATAAAAGATTTAGACCGGTGGTAATATTTCTCCGATAAATCTGACACATAGCACAATATGGAAGCGCAAAATGTATTGACTTGGTTAGATTTATATTATTAGATGCTGTCGTACATTTCTATCTAGTCGAAAATTTGTAATTGATATAAAAGGAGTAATGGACTGCGTATGTATCTGCCGACGAAAAAGGAATTGATCATTTTCTCACTCATTTTGCATGAGAGATTAATCAGAAAAGAAATTTCTCGTCAAACTTTGTCATAAAATGACTTTAATAATTTTAGCTAAAAATATTTGTTTACAGTTGCATTTTAAAGTGCTGATAGTCAAAATTAATGAGTTAAAAACTTAGAAAAGTGCAGTTTCAAAAAATTTATAAAAATGTTGCAAAATTAATTTGACATCTCGAGAGTTAATCAAATTGAAATATTATTTTTATTTATGGCTTTCAATATGTACACGTATATTCTCTTGTAAGTACGACAGTCGCCTTTTAAATCATAATTTTAATTTCTTGGATTATTTAGATTCAAGATATAATATATTTATGCCCAATAATTTGCATGTTCCATAAAAGGAATAAGGTGTTTAAATTAAGGCAATATTATTTTTTAATATTTAATGATAGATGTTTATAGATGTGAGGAAGCATAGAATAGTTAATCATTCCTTAAAGGAAACAAAATTAGTTAACTATGATTTAGTTGAACTGAAATAAAAAAAAGTTTTTATATTAAATTTTAAAGTATTATTTATATTTTTAAAATGACATATTTGAGAAAGTTTGCTTCTCATTATTTTTGTGAAAGTATTTTTTAAAAATTCCGTTCAATTTATTGCAGATTTTCGCATTTTACTGTTTGGTCGTCAAAAAAATTGGTTTCCTATTAAAGATACTGTATGTTATAGGTATAAGACAAAGTGTCATGGCCTATATTAGATTATAATAATAACATTTGAGTAAACATTCACAGACGTATGATAGTTAAACGTTTATATATACGAAGGCGCAAAGCATCATTGCTAACCTTCATTTGTATGAGCGTCAACATTTTTTACTAAAAAAAAGAAAAAAAAAATTCAAAATGTACAAGGGAGAATTGGTGCGTATCTTCCACGAATGCAACAATTTCGAAAAAATTTATTACGCAAAAACGATTTATTCATTACTGAAGCCTGTGATTTTTTCCAAAGTATAAAATCGATATATGTTCAGCTGTTGAGCTCAGTTTCTGGTGCAGCGCCAAATAATACTACAAGATTATAAATACCAATAATTAAGAAAAAATTGGCAAGCGCAAAAAAAAATTGTAATTTCGTGCGCAAAGACATAAGAAACTGCATACATGTATATCGCCGTCCATTGAATATGCCAGCCACCCATTTCTCGCGAGACTTTTCTTCTTTTTCTTCTTTCGGCGTACTAGAAAAGTAAACTTTTGTTGAGCACAAGGTATAGAAACGAAAATAAAATATGCATCGAAATGCTTCGAGTCTTGAATTCGAAGTGAACTTCCAAGCGAACTTCCATTTTAATATTGTTGATATAAGCGAAAAGGTGAAGAAATTCTTACAAGAGCGATAGTTTTTGAAACTGAAAATTGTTGTAAATAACACAAAAATAAGTTTATTAGTCGACTTTTAATGTAAAATAGGATTCTGCGATGAAACGTGCATTTTTAGAAGAAGAAAAGGAAGAACGAGAAGAAATAAAATACATCTATATTTTCTGAAATATTGAATCCATCACGTATCCATAAGTCATGGTGTAGCAAAAATGTGCATTATAACGTACGACACGTAATGTAAGAACAAAATGTTATATGATAAACATCTAATGACTAGCGTCTAAACGTATATGAAATTTTTTGTTGAAGTGTCTATTTGTGCAGGTCACTGTATACACGTATTATATATAGACGTAACATGTCATGACAAGTTGTATAAAAAAATAATAAACGACGAAATGCGTTTGTAAAAATTTTCTTGTTTTGAGATCACCCTAAACCTATTATTAGTAAAAGTTCTATTTTATTTTTAGTAAAATTATAATTTTAGTTGTTAAATTTATGAATTCACTAAATTTATTTTAAATTTTTGCGCATTAATTCTAAATGTTGGTACTATTGAAAATTATTTGTGTTTACGAATTTCAGAAAATCATTTCGAGCTGTGTTTACAAATTTTAACGTACAGTTTATCAGTTCAGTGAGAAACTCCTATAAGTAGTTGAAGTTTAAAAAATGGGCGTAAAAAAGGTACTATTCAAATAATTTTTGTACAGAATTCTTATTTGATACCTTTAAATTAACCAGACGTTTCATTTAAAAATCAATATATTAAATAGTATCATTTAAACCTTTAATAATTCACTTTTTGACTGTTCATTTACCTTTGCATTAAATACTGCCGCACACTACGATAATAGAGCACTGTAAAGGCATCAATAGAAATATAAAAAATAAAATATTCTTACCAAAATACCCAGATTGATCTCCCCAAGCTCTCCAAAGATTGAAAGATATAACGTCTGTCGCCATTAGCAAACAGAAAACAGTTGTAGATTCTGTTCGAAAATCTTCTGCTGCGTCGAGTGCCGCAACGCCCACGAGGAGAGCAAACACCCCAAGTCCTCGTGCGCGCTATGCATGAAAGAAAACTTGCAGTTCAAGGCGCCGGACCAGAAGGAGTCGGGAGCGGACATATCGGAATTTCTCTACCACCTAGCCGTCTACCATCTGCCACTCTACTGCAAGCTCTGCGGCAGCAAGTACTTCAGCGGAGCGGACTTGGCCGCGGCGACGCCCTGCAGGTACGAAAACGAAATGCTATACGCAAACGAAGCTGAAATTGCTGGATTAATATTCCTCCTTCCACCGTAAGCTGGTGGAGGAAACGCGATTCGGCGAAGCCTCCGCGGACGCCGCGAGCGACGCCGAGCTCGGCGACGATAAGCAGCTGCGACCTGATGGAGCTGACGGCGGACGCCGCGGAGCACAAGCAGCCCCTGACGCCGGCCAAGCGTCAGTTCCAGCCGGGCGACAACAAGTCCTTCCTCAGCGCGGTGGAGGCGCGCCTGAAGCAGCAGAGCCTGCAACACCTGAAGCAGCACAGCTCGCCGCCGGAGCTGATGCGCCAGACGAGCACGCCGGTCCACGGCGGCCTGGCGGGTCAGCCGGGCCAGAAGCAGCCCTACTGTCCGCAGTTCGTCTTCAAGACGCCCTCCTGCGAGCAGCTCACCTTCGACACGACCGGCAGCGCCTGCAGCCGCGGCACCGTCTCCTCATCGTCCGCCGCGGAGAGCAAGTACTACACGGGGCACAGCAACGGATTCGACGCCGTCGTCGGCAGGTTCAATCTCGAGTCGGATAACACGCGGTATGACTCTGTCTTTTTGCTAGGAAGTTTACTTTAGGATAGTTGAACTCGCTCTTTTTCGGACTTTTTGGGTTCTTAATTTAGGTCTAATTTTTTTTCATTGATCCTGTAAATCATTTTACAAACTCGAATAAATCATTGTAAAAGCTAAGTTCGCCCATCGCAGCTCTTTAAGATTAAATTTACTACATTAAAAATAACGTTCACAGCGACAACAACTCGCCGATGACCTCGATCTTAAAGAAGCAGCTCGAGCCAACTCCCGAGCTGCAGGAGAAGAAGCTCGAGCGAAGCATCCTGAAGCCGGACATCCTCGATCGAATCACTCGGATCAACGAGTCGGGCGAGAAGCGCGTACGCTTCTCGGACCAGTGCAGCCACGCGTCGGTCAGCACGACGACCGCCGAGGAGGGAGACCTGGACGCCGAGGCCGACAACGAGATCTTCTTCGAGGCGCGCGACACCCTCGACGACGAAGGCGCTCGGAAGGGCAATAACCGAGCCGAGGACGGGGACAGGGAGTCGCCCACCTCGTCCACGAGCTGCTTCGAGAAACTGGTCACTCATCTCGAGGAGAAGAGGCAGACCAGCGTCGTCGTCGAGAGCTGCGAGTCGACGGCCTCGCAGAGCTCGAGCGTCGTCATGATGCTGCTCGTCGGCCAGACCGACTCGAAGAACTTGTCCAGCCTGGACTTGGGGCCGCTGATCGATTCGGGCCTCGAGAAACTCAAGGAGAGCGTCGCCTCCGCGAACAGTTCGAATACCAACAAAGGTATGTACAGCTGGCTTTTTTAAAAAGTACGCTAAAATCTCAAGGTACTAATGGACTCTTTCACCCTTCGTCAGTCACTGTAATCAGCAGCGTCGTCAACAAAGTCGAGTGCTCGACTACGAGTCTCGACGACGGAAGTGCGTCCGCTTGCAAACCAGCTCGGGAAAGCCAGCAGGAAAGTAGTCCGGAAGAGCAACCCATAGCCGACAGCAGCACTCGCACCGCAGACGGTTACAAATCGGATGGCATTTTCTCAGCAGTGGCCAGAGTCTTCAGGAGCGCTCTTAAAAAGCTGCCAGGTACTTTGCGTCTGTATGCGACATAAAGAAACAAACTCGCCTTTAAAACGGGCAATTCTCTCGCTTTAGCGGTAAGCTCGGCGACTTCGCGAAACCTGGCGCGGGAGCCTCTGTCGCAGACCGGCTTCTCCCCGAGGAGCGTCCAGCCGACCTCCTCGTCGTACAACTCCAGCAGGCAAGCTTCGCCGGTCGTGCCTCGCTCGGTGAACTCCGTCACTGCAGTCGCGTCCCAGCATTTTCTGCAGCGGTCCGCCAGCAAAAGGCCGCGCGAGCGCGCAGATTCGAACGAGGAACCAACAACTGCTGCAGGTATGCATATATCAATGGGGTATTATTAAGGCAACTTCCCTCTTACTCTGTGTCCTAATTATCTGTCGGAATCTCCAGAGAGCAGCAGCAGCGGCTCGCGCAGCAGCGAGATCGTGTCGAGCCCGGCGGCGAAGCGACACAGAGGCTGGTACCGGATCAAGATGCGCGAGCCGATCGCTCGGATGAGGGAGCAGAGGCAGATCGTGTCCCCGAGAGGCGCCTCCCTGGAGACCCAGCGATTCCAGCAGGGATCGCTGACCGTCGGCGATCAGCTCGTGCCGCTGCCTTCCAGGGCCGCGCATCAGTCCACGCAAACCGGCGACTGAGGGGACGATTATTTATTTTACATTTGTCAAGTTTCGTTTAGGGGTGGTTGACGTTATTATCATTTTTTGTTATGAGAAAGTTTTAAAAACTTGTGTCACGATAACTGTCTACATAAGTGTGAGGATGAGAGGGGACAGGCGTTATATATAACAATCTAGTTTTTGCATTGTTGTTTTTTTATTAAATATTTTTTATTTCGTTGAGAAAATGTAAGGAAAATTGCAATTTACTAATTTATTTAATTATTAGTCAGGTATTGTACGATTTTACTTTTTTGTATTGATTTTATTTTACTTTTTCATTGATGATTTTACTTTTTCGTATTATTATTAGTATTAATATTTTATTGGATAGTGACAATAACTGAACAATATTTATTTCTTGCATGAAATCTATCCTTAATGTATCATCGCGCGTAATATCTAAAATTAATGAGTAATGGTTTTGTTAGATTTTATAACAGTGTTATGGAAAAGTTGACAATGTTATAACGTATATAAATGTTTTAGAACAATTTTATGTAATCTATATTTTATAATAAAGAATAAATTTTTTCAAAAAAATAATATGTTTTGATTGCGCGGATTTGACATTATTATCCCTGATAGCACAAAACGTTAAAAAAACGTTTTTAAAACGTTATCAAAAATACAAAAAAACGCATATTCCTAACATGTTTACTAACGTATTAAAAACGTTTTTAAAACGTTATTTTGGCCGCGAAATTTTTCGAAAAAATTCTGCGGGATCTTACAGAAACGTTGTAAGAACGTACTTTAAACGTCTTTAAAACTTATTAGACGACGTTATAAATACATTTTTAAAACCTTTTTAAACGTCAGGTAAACGTTCATAAAACGTTTCAATAACGATTAGAAAACGTTTTAAAAACGTTTTTAAAACGTTTCTAATCAGTCATGAATTCAATGCAGA
>UCOM01002166.1:0-29583 GCA_900474385.1 Ormyrus pomaceus | reverse complement strand
CTCGATCGGGGGAAAAAAAAAAAAAAAAAAGGCGGAGAGCGCGCCGCTGCCCAAAAAGGTCCCCGCCGAGGAGAAAGAGCGCCCTGAGTATACATAAGAGAAAAGAGCGACACGCTGACCCAGAAAAGCGAGCTGCAAAGGGTTTTCGCAGAGGCGGCCGCCGGGGTGGGGGGGAGGAGGAGTGCAGGTAGCTTCGATGCACTCTGCAATCGAAGGGATCGATTGTAATTTACCCCCCCGCGCGGCTCCGCGTGCCGGAATAACTGTGCTCTCCTCTGGCGGGGGCAACCCTTTTGCGTGAAAGTGTGCGCTCTCGGCTCGTAAATCGTTCGGGGGCCTCTGGCTCACCTTGAGCCGATTAAGAGCTGCCTGAGTCGGGGCGGGGAAGGTGTTAAGGCCTCCCGCGGCTAAGAGCCCAAAATATTTTCCCGTCCGGCCATAAGCGTGTCGGGGCCGCGCGAATATTTTCCAGGCTCGAGTTAACAGGATTTTCGCCCGGGGAAAGGGTTAGGGCCGAAAAGTCAATGCGCAAAACGACGGATATTCATCATAACCCTTTCCGGGTAAAAGAGAGGATCGAGGGAGGAGAACTTGTTATTCGCTTGACTTTTGGCGGATTGTGCTGAGAGCTTGGTTTCGGACAATGTTCCGGGGGCGTGATGATACTTGCACTTTTGCCGAGGAGTTTACCCTTTCGTTGGGATATTTCTTGGTCTGCCGCATTTCGGGAAAGGGTTGGCATTGTAGTGATGTTTACGTCTATTCAGAGGCTTGTAATGAGAGGATTTTTGCTGGACGAGATTTTGCTTGGATTGCGTAATGAAACGGTTGTGCGTTATTGCGTCGTTTTTTTGCTTGCAAGCAATGAATGCATTTAAATGTTCTATTTATATTTAATACTTTAATAGCATTTTCGATTAAATTTAGTTTTAAACTAAATTTTGATGAAAAAAATATGAGAAATTTGTAGAGCTACTGAATCTGACGGTGAAGTGTAAATAGTTTTAGGAATTTAGGAATGAAAAATGTCATCGTAATTTAAACTTCCTCTTGAATTAGTTATAGGAATTTTCTAATTCACTAAATACAAATTATTTTAATATTAAAAGTGATGATTGAGTTGGGCAAAAAATTCTATATGAATTTCACGTGTTGCGGGGATTTATGCAATTACATCGTGAATTTTAAAGTATTCATTTTAATAAAACAAATTTTTCAATTCGTATATCAATAACGTGAACCACGTAAAATGAAATCATTTTGACAAAATATTTTTCTCTGTCAGTGCATATATAACCAACATTTTAAATTTCGCAAAATAAATTCAAACTAATTCAGTGCAATTCTTGCCTCCTCAATAATTTCATTAACATTTATAGAAACTTGACAAAAAATTCAGGAATACATCATTCTCTGAGCTCTATTTTAACAGCAAACATGTATCTCTGCGTCTTCGACGCATGTCAATTAAACCATCCCATAACAAAGTAAGAAAACATCTGCATGCGAGAGCGTGGAACGGTAAAACTTTCGTTCCTGCGAACGAATCGCCGGCTTCGGTGCATCCAGAAGCCAGAAAAGTCGCAACTCATATTTTACGGTACATAAAAGCAGCTCCCGGCCGCAGCGGCCCGGCCAAAAACTCCTCTCCCTAATCCGGCCACTAAGAAACTTGAACGAGCGCAACGAGACAGGAGCAGTAGCGGCAGCGGGCTCGCCGAGAATTTCTCCTCGCGGGCGCGTGTCTTCAAGGATATATCTGCCCCTCCTCGGGCGAAAAGGATCGGACGGCTGTGGCATGATGCGGCGATGATCCAGCGGAGCGTCGCGCGCGCCGCAAGACGCTCTCGGGTGGGAGAGCAGCGGTGCGCTCGCCACCCTTAGAGTGGGGGTGCAGAGGGAGAGAGAGAGAGAGAGAACGAGAGCGAGAGAGCGAGAGAGAGAGAGAGCGATGGAAAGACGACTAGGACTGAGCCTCCGAAGGCGGCTCGCCACGGAGGCCACAACACGACCGCCGGTCCTCATTGGTCGGCCGGCCTCGGGCTGGGCGGGGGCTTGGGGAAAAAGTGGCACCGGGTGGGGATAAAAATCCACGCGTGCTGCCTGTGCGGCTCGCTCCGTCTCTCTCTCTCTCTCTCTTCCCTTCTTTCTGTCCCGTGCTCGGCGGCTCCCCTCTAAATAGATGCGCCTCCACGAGCGAAAAACTAGAATCCGCTCAGCCGGCACCGAGTGCAGGTCGGCTCTGCTGTTTTAGCTCCGTGCTCTCCCTCTCGCTCTCTATCACCTCGCTCCCTTGTGTGCGTGCGCAGTTCGTATGCTCAACGCGCCCCTCTACAGTGCTCGCACCCACACGGACAAGAACCCGCTCGGACGTAAAAGTGCACCGACCTCGTGCTTACTTCTTGTGAAACCGAAGAGACCCAAGTGACCAGTGGCGCGAAGATGCATCTGCCGGAAGGACCGATCGGCATGGACAATTACAACGCGATCCACGAGACGCTGCGCGCCTACCACGGCGACCTCGTGCAGACCGGCAGCCCGGCGATACTCTGCAGTCCGCTGCCGTCGCACTGGCGATCGAACAAGTCGCTGCCGGTCGCCTTCAAAGTCGTCACCCTCGACGAGGTGTCCGACGGCACGCTCGTCACCATCAGCGCCGGCAACGACGAGAACTTTTGCGGGGAGCTCAGGAACTGCACCGCGGTCATGAAGAACCAGGTCGCCAAGTTTAACGATCTCAGATTCGTCGGACGCAGCGGAAGAGGTAAGGATCCAGGATCGATTCGAGCCGGTTAACGCCGAGGCGACTCGCTTTCTTCCGAGAACTTTGCTCGCTCTTCTTCGATAATGTGCTCTTGTGCTAAAGCAGCTCTTCTCTCTTGTGTTTCAGGAAAGTCCTTTTCGCTAACAATACAGATCAGCACTGTGCCTTTCCAAATCGCAACGTACACAAAAGCCATCAAGGTGACAGTCGATGGACCAAGGGAACCCAGATCCAAGTCGAGTAAGTGTCACTTTCTTCGAATATTCCAACAAAATTGAACTCAACTCTATCAACAATGGCTCTCGCAAATTCTGCTCCGCCAACTTTCGTTAAACTCAACAGTCGACGACCGTAGCTTGCCCAATCCTAATTTTCGAAAGAAAGAAAAAAAGAAAAAAGAAAAAACCGCGTCCACGCAAAAAGTCATCCGGCCGAGCGTAAGAGCCTCGCGGCTAAGAATCCGCAAAAGAGCGGTGGGCGTTCGCGGCGGCGGCGTTTAATAATCGCGGGGGCGGTCAGCCGTTGTCGGCCGGGTGGGGGTGGGGTCGACCTCAAACCGCGGAATGGCGCGCGCGCTGCCAGGCGCGGAATCTTGGCATCTCGCGCTTATTTTCTCAAGCTCGACGTACGCGCGCACGTACACACTCGGGCTTCGGATCAAGAGCGCCGCTTGTTTACGACACGGTGCACACATGTGGCGCGTGTATAGTCACCTCCTTTTTATACGCGCCGCTCTGTTTCCGCAATAAACGCTCGCGAGGCCTATTTATAAAGCAGCTCGTAAAGAGACGGAGAGACCAAGGTTGATAACGAGAGCCGTGGAGGAGAAGAGCGCCTCGATTAAAGATTCATTTTCTCCTTTGCAGATTATCAGTACGGACCTGGATTCCCCGCGCTGGGATTGTTGAACCCGTGGCTGGACGCGGCGTACCTTGGACACGCCTGGCACCTGCCGCATCCCGCGCTCGTCAAAGGTAAGCATACTTATTGTTAAATGTGTAAATAGCAGCCGGAGAGAGAGAGAGAGAGAGAGAAATTCGCTGCCTTCCCCGACGCGTAAATATCGATTCGCTCCGAGCGATGATTCATCTGGACCCTCGAGAGCCGGTTCTCTCCCCTATACAGCAGCAACTGCACAATGCGACTTAGCGCCCCTCGCGTATATACGTCTCTCTCCGGCGCTGCTGGCACTGCTGCCGCCGCCTAACAGCGAAACAAAACGCTTATATAAATCCTCGCCAATCTCTAAATCGTACTCTTCTTCCGAATTGCAGGAACGATACCAATGCCGCCGACGGACCTCTTCGGGCCAGCCTTCCCTCCCTCGCTCGTCCCGACGACCTACCCGTTCCCCGACCCCCTGGCCAAGTACGCGCCGACGGCAGTGCCCACGACGACGTCGCCCCCGACGTCCGCCAGCGACTTCACCTCGAGCCTCTCCCACAAGAGCCCGTCGCTCGTCTCGACGACGCCGACGACGGTCCTGCCCAGCAGTCCGCCGCGGTCGCCGAGCGACAGCGGCAGCGAGTCCGCCCCCGAGGAGGTGCGCAGCGCCTTCGTGCCGATACGACTCCACGGGAACGGCAACAGCAACAGCAATCCTCTGCCTTCGGCGCCGACGAGCTCCTCCTCGCCCGAGAGGAGCAGCGCCAACAGGAGGCCGCACGAAGGCACGAGGAACGAGCTGAAAGCCCCGACCGCCCTCATCTCCCACCGGACGACGAGCCTCCAGGACAAGAGGAGTCCGCCACCTACGAAAATCCAGTCCGCCGCCGCGGCTAAGCCCGTATGGAGGCCGTACTAGTTGTTGCAGGCGTACTGGAGGTGGTTGGAAGGCTAGTGAAGAAGACAATCGCCCCCTTGTTTTCGATTGTACATACGTTATACCCCCTCCCCCACCCCCCTTGTATATATGGAGTGAGGACTTGTAAATATTGTGTAGATAGACGTGAGGACAATAATGGAGGCGCAGAGAGTGTCGATATAGATGGAGAAGCTGCCCCAGAGACTAATTTATCGTGGACTGGTTACCGCTAAGCAAAGTTGATTGTAATTAGACTGTTTGCGAGAGTCTTCGAAATAAATCGTGAAATGTTGTACAAAAGATGATATATATATATATATTATATGAAGCGAGTATCCGTATTCGGTGCGAATGCGGATCCGTATTCGTGCGAGTAATAAAGTGATATATAAAAACTTTTAAATCATGACTTTTAAATCATACTTAAGGCCCTGACCTACCCTTACCTCCTTCCCTTACTTTTAGTACACTAAAGGAAATTAAATGATTAAAATTTAGACGATGTTTTGACAGAAATGAAAATTTAATAATTATTTTTTGATGGCAAAAGATAGCAATTTTTACTTCAGCAATCCCCGGAAGCTCCAACAAATAATCCAATTCAAACTTTACTCTTGCGCAACCGTCGTTCCCCCGAAAAAAAAACGAGCATCCTAAAACTAACGCCCGAAACGCCAAAAATCGGTCCCCCGAATAAAGAGACAGCAGCCTAATCGAGCAACGAGAGAGCGAGCCAAACGACGACTCTACAGCCTCTGCAGAGCTCGGCGCGAAATGATCCTCCTGACGATTCGCACACGGTAGCACGAGCCCCTGTGAAAGAGCGGCCGGCGAGAGAGAGAGAGAGAGAGAGGGAGATTGAAGGGTGCGACATTCGCGCGTATGTGCTCTCCTACCTCTCTCTTCGCGGACTTGTTTTTTTGTGCGCCGCGTCGCCGCGCGATTTAAATCTGAATGCCCGGCTCGGGGGACCGCGCGTGAGATCTGTGTTATAACAGCCGGGCCCCGGCGGAATATTGCCCGCCGCGGCGACTCTCAACTTGCCCGTCTATCGAGCTGGACTGGCGGCCGGTTGATGGCTTCATTAAAATATGGACGGCCGGTGGGACGCTTCGACGGGAGGAGGATCAAGGCAGGGGCAGTTTTTGTTCGGCCGCGCTTGCCGGGTTGTCGGACTGAGGTTTTGTGCAGTATGATTTTTTTCTCGGCAACGACAAAATGAAAAACGAAGATTCTTTTAAATTCCTAGTACATGACAAAATTATAACTCATCTTTTCGCTGAAATATCAAAATGAATCCTTGACTTTTTATTTGTTTTTTTACGCGCGTAATCTGCAATTAAAAATCCAAGCCGAAAATTTCGCTTTCAAAACCGCCAAAGCCTCGAATAACAATCGAATAACAATAGGCGGGCAAAAAAAAACCTGTCGCGACGAACCGCGTTAAGAGACAAAGAGCCCCGCTAATCAAGCGCGCCGAAGAATATCATGTGCATCCTAATCCAATAACCTTCTCGAAACCCCGTCCCCCCCTTCGCCCTCGGTGAAAAAATCCAATTTACAGGCCGAACCGAGAGCTTCTTCACACTCGCACCACGACCCGAGAGCAGCGGCGGACGAATCGCGCGTCGGCTCGTGTAACCCTTCATACACAGTCGGTACCCCTCCGCGGAGAGAGCGGATCCTAACTTTGTGTCCTCGGGCGGCAAATGAGAACCGCTTGGGCTCGGCGGTTCTCGTTTGACGAGGCGGCGGCGGCGGCGGCGGCAGACAACAACGGAGTCGGGCGAGCGTGAAGGGCCGCCGCCAATCGGCTAACTAATGTTTGCCCAAAGAATCGCGACGCGTATAATTAAGTTGCAGAGCGCGAATAAAAAAAAAAAAGGAGAGAGGCGAGGAAATTATTCCGGGCTCTCTGTTTGCGTTATAGAGAGCGGCGCCGACTTTTATCCGCAGTCGCGCGATGCGCTTTTACGAGCGCGTCGGTGTTCGAGAGAGCGGGTTTGCGCGTGTGCGTGTGCGCACGCGGAGAGCGTTGAGGCGCGCAGAGCGCGAATGAATGCTCGTTATTTAGCGCGAGAGAGCTTTTTTTGTTTCTGGGTTATTGGGTTATTGAATTTAGGATTTTTGCGAGTCCGAATGATGCAGCTGCCTGTTTGTTTTTTTTAGTTTTTCGGCTGGATGAGGTGGGAAGGGGGAGGTTTTTAGATTATTTTGTTCGGTTTGCCGAACTTTCTTTCAAGGTCTATTTCGTTATTTATAAAAATAAAAGATTAAAGATCATACAGATTAATCAAAGAAAAGAAATTGCAAAGAAAGTATTTAATTCTAAGCAAATTTTTTAAACTACTATTTGAATTTTTTTTAGATTAGATCAAAAGAAAATGTCATTGCTAAGGTTCTAATGCAAAATAATTAGTTTGTCCGTTTCTTTTCTATTATCAGTATAAAATATAATTCTCATACTCAATTATCGCAGCGTCAAACCTTCACTCGTAAAACAGTCAAATTTTTGAAGAAAAAAAAAGAAAAAAAAAGAAACTGGAGCCCCCATCGCTAATCCTCCGCCCCTCCTCGAGCACTCCCCCCTTCCCCTCAGCGTTGATTTAAACAGTCCTCCGCAGAAATCTCGCGCTCTCGCAAAAGAGGAGAGAGAGAGAGCGGGCTATTTCCGCGGCGGGAACCGCGGGGGCGGCTCGAGGGTCCTAGAGTTAGGCAATCAGCGCTGATGAGGGAGAGAGAGAGAGAGGAGCGCCGAGCCAAGCTCCGCCGCTCGGACAATTAGTGCGAGCCCTCTCCCCGCGCGCAACGAGCCCCGCGTGTATGCGAGAGCGTATGCAGAGAGGCGAGGGAGCATGTAAGTGTGTCATGTCACGCGCCGGCCTCTCTCGATGAGCCGCCGAGTGATTTTGGATTTGGCCGGCCGCGGAGTTTCGGGGATTAATCGGACGCTTTTATTCTGCTCTCTCTCAGCTCTCGCGATTTTTCTCACGGCACCGTAGCTGCCCGCTTCCGTCAATTTTTAAGGATGGAACTCGGAAGTATCTTGATGAGATTACAAAGTAACCCGAGAATTCGAAAGCATTCTGGTAGCAATTAAAGATTGACAATCGAGATTAATGCTTTCATCCTGAAAAACCTGCCCCTCGCAGAATACTCGGCATATTTCGATACGACACGTGTTCCCCGCGTCACTCGCCAAAATTCAAATTTTCCCGAAAAACCAGCCATCTCCCAAAAAAAAAAGAGGAAGGCCCCTCTCGAAGAATCGATCATGCACGCCCCCCGAGCCGCGGCTGTCGGGCGAAAGATTCGCAAACCACTGCGTCCATCCATCGAGAGCACTGATTCCGGCCGGCATCCCGGAACAAAAAAGCGCGTCGTCAACCCCCCCGCGCGAATTCGCCTCGTCCGCTGTGTGTACTATATGCAAAGAGCGAGCGACCGCACCGAGCTCTATACACGCATGCGAAAAGAGAGAGAGAGAGAGAGAGAGAGAGAGGCAGCGGCAGCAGCAGGGAACACGAGCGATTTGCAATGTGTTTACCCTTCGGCGAGGCAAGTTCGCGTCCTCTTTTGACCCGGCGCTTGTGCGTGAGCTGCAGCGTCCGGTGCGTGTGCGGCCGTATGCGCTTTTCCGCTCGGGATTTTCGCTCTCTCTCTCCCTCTCTCTCCCTCTCTCTCTCTGCGCGCGGCTCCAGCTGCTCCCTCGCCCGTTTTAGCCTGCTTTTTCGCGCGCTCCTAATTTACAAGTGGCTCTTTGAGTCGGGCTCTTTTTTTTTCTCCAGGGATCGGGCCTTGTTGCCGGAGGATTTAAGATATCGCTGCTTTTTAACTTTGGAGAGGTATTGATTTTCGCTCTCGTTACGTTTGCACATATAATTGTATGCAGCGGGTATGGTTAATCTTGTGTGCGCTCGAATTCGAGACTTGATGCAAAAGCTGAAAATCCGACGCTGCTCTGCTACGTTATATTGGCTTTTGCAATTGACGAATAAAGTTTTGAATCGTTCACTTTCGAGATAGGAGCAGTGGAAAAGGAAAATTATTAAAAGTTCCTATTAATCAGTTTTCGCAGAAAAATAATTACATCCATCGAGCATCGATCAAATTTAATTGTCCGCGCCGACTAAATAATTAAATACAAAATACCCTCAAAAAATCCAGTACCAGGGAGCCGCCTGCATTTCGAATAACGAGGTGCAGCATAATTAACATTGATTCGATAAACCCTTTTAACCATTTGGAAATAAATCCTCTAACTCAATTACACGTATAATTAGCATACAGTTGCATTACGGGCATTAAAAAGCCCGAATTATTTTCATCGAACGGCATGTAAATTCCCTTGCAATTATTTAAAACCCCCTCCCCCGGCGATCCCTCCCTCTCTCGAATTCAAGAGCAAAACAAAGGAGCCCGGGGCCTCGTTAAACAGCGCCAAAAGGAAACCCCTCCACCCCCCCGGAAAAAAGGACGGAAAAACCGACCGCGATCGGCGCGCAAATAATAAGCCGCTTAGAGCGTCACCGCCCTTAAAAAAGAATAATGTCGTTTGTGTATAGAAAAAAAAGAGCGCGGAACGGCGGCGACGGCGGCGGCCTCAAAGAGAGCTCGCGGTATACGAGCGCGGGGGCGGCTCGATTACGAGGAAGGAAAAGCACCTGTCGAGGAGAGGATAATAAGGACGGGGCCAGAGTGCCATTACGCGCGCGAATCTGCCCTCACGCGACTCGAGCGAGTTTAACGAGCTGCTTTGCATTACACGCGGCCGCCGCCGCCGCCGCCGCCGCGCGAGAGGCGCGCCGTTCTCCCTTTCCGCGGAAGAAACTATGCGCGACCTCGTTATATCGGTTATCGATCGCTCTCCTCCTAAGGATGCCTTTTTTTTGCCGAAAGAGGAGCGGGGCTTCGTGCCTCAAGCCGACGAGAGGGCAACTGTTTTATTGGCCGGGGCGGAGAAAGGATATTTTTAGAGCTACGGTTTTCAGGTGGAATCGGAGTCGCGATGGAATTGACGATCAGGTTGTTTGTACGAGTAATGTATGATTTTAAATATTACAGCATTATTCACGAATAAAAGAAAATGTATTTCTTTATACGCACTCAAGAGCACAAAATACTTAAAAAACTAAATGCTTTCTTCCCCTAATTAAAAGAAAAAAAAAATATAAGTAGTCGTTAAACTCCAATCATCACTGCGTTCTTGGCAAAAAGAATTTCGAGCGCGCCCAAGTTGATTAAAAAAACACCAAGTCTTTCGCCGACGAGCAGCCTCGGCGGCGGCTTAGGCTCGTTATGCCGAACGCAATTTTTCTGCAATTCTCCCGGGGACCTTCTCGGAAAAAGCTTTCGCGGCTTGCGTGTATAAGCGAGCCTCTTACCCCGGGAGCGGAAAAAAAGCACGCTTTTCGACGAACGAGAGCCGAGCATTATGCAACTCCCGAGTTGTTTACGGGGGGGAGGAAGCCCGGTTTCGATTTATATTTTGCGCTCTTGTCGAACGAGCGATTTTCATCTTTTCGAAGCACCGCGAGTACGCGGAAACGTCATTACGCGTCGGCTTTGCGTATTGACTCGGCCCCAAGGAGTAATGAAGGGAAAAGTGCCCGTTTTGCTTTGAACCCGCCTTATCGAGTTTTGTCACGTTAGGAGGAATTTGAAATTTTTCGTTGTAGTTTCTGCAGTTGAGAAGCATTGACAAGTTTTAAAGCAGCTTGTTTAGCCTCCAGCGAAATTTCGTTCGGCATTGCCGCTTAAAACGGAGGAAAAAGTAAATGATATTTTTAGAAAAAAAATACCGCATCGTTTTTCGATAAGCAATTACGTCTTCTGATGAACGTCGTTTTATGAAACCCGGAGAAAAGTGACCTTCGCTTTTTCCCTCGACGAGGAAGCGCCGATAAAATTTTGAAATTTCAAAAAAAAAAAAAAAAAATCTCTTAGCGCCGCGGCGCGATTTGATTACCCAGCAGAAAAATTTCACTGATCAAGGCAAAATAGTTGAGCGGGTTTACCCACAGGGCTGAAACTTTTTCAATCTTACACCGGCGGAACTTCCATCGTTGAACCACAGGCCACTAAATGTCCAATACAGTTTGAAACCACCGCTCAAACTCATCCTCAAATCCCTATAATCCAAGTTTGCTTTATGCAAATCCCCTCCCCGAGAGAATCCGGGAAAAAAAAAAACGAACCGCCGAGGCCCCGGAAAACCGGTGGAAAAGAGCGCGGCGGCGCACAAGTCAACGCGCGCTCAGGATTTTCCTCCCCGCTCCGGTCAAGTGCCGTGTCGTAAAAGGCAATAAACCGCAAAAATTCCTGCGGCGATCGTTAATAAAACCGCATTGGCCCCAGGTATTGGGTCCGGCCTCGCACCGACTCGGAGAAAAGGTCAAGTCGGACGAGAGAGGAGTTTACGAGGAGGAATTTGATTTTTCGGCGACGGTTTACTGTGTCCAGCGCGGGGTTATTGTTGCGCCGTCGTCGCTCCTCGCCCCGGTGAAAATTTCGAAAACCTCGCCGGAGCTTGAGGTAAAAGTTGCGGTCGTCGCACAGCGAAAGTGGAATGAAGTTTTACGATATTGTTTTATAACGAGCGGCGAGAGAGCCGCTCGCCGTTTCGTCGCTGCGCGCGGAGACTAAATGCTCGGCGAGCGATTTTTCAGCTCCCGAGCGAGTTATGTTCTCTCTCTCGAAATAGACGCCCGGCCGAAGCGCGTGCTTTTCGCGAATGACGGCGGGCCTCCTTTTTTTTCGCGGCCGTTTTTTAACGCTACCGCCGAGAGAGAGAGAGAGAGAGAGAGCTCAAATGTGAGAAAAAATGTTTCGATTTTTCACGCACTCGGGCCGCTCGCGCCGCTTGTAAAACGCCGCTCCGCAGCGAGACCGCGGGGTAATTGGATATTTATACCGTTCGGCGCTTTAAATATTTCGGGAATTCGGTGAGTTCGGTCTGTTTTATTTTAGATTTAATGACAAATATTCTGCTTATAAATGTATCGCTTTAATTAATACTCTGTGTCGCGTGGTAATTGCCTCTTTCATTATTTTTATTTGAATTTATGGATATATATCGTTAAATTTTTGCGTTTCATTTGTTATTATTATTGTCAGAATGAAAAGCAACGCACACTTTTGTATCGAAATTTTTTCAAAGGATATTAAATTAATATATAAAAGTTTCATAACTTTCATTCGTATCACTGACTTTATTATCGACAGCTTTTACATTCATTTTGCATTAATTAACAAACTCAATCAATTCACAATTCCGGTCTTTCTGATTCACAACGACCCCCAAAAGGAAAAAAAAAATAACTAAACAAAATCCAACTACCGCTCTTTTCACGCCGGACGAAATTCTTTCCCTCGGTCTCCCTCGGTACACGCCGGGCGAATAATAAATTTTCACCGGGCGTCCCCGGCATAATTAGCCGCGACACTTCCGCGAAACGGCGGAACCCGCCCGCACGGAATATGATGGCCGCGAGAGCTGGATTTTTGCATTTCCAGAAATCGAGTTTTCCGCGCGGAAATTGCGCCTCTCGGCCCGAGAGCCAGATGGACTGCCACCACCACCGCCACCGCCGCCGCCGAGTGGACCCACCGGCTGCCGTGCCGCTCATCTCGACTGCTTTCTGCCCCCCCCCCCCTTTTTTTTTAGCGGCGTCCGAGAATAGGGAAAGGAACGAACCGCGCGCCGGTTAATTTCGTTGCTATTAATTTTCTGGCCCGGAGTGCACCTATTTTTTGCGCGCGGCGGAGATGCTGTTATTGCGGAGTATATTTATGGAGTTGTAATGTAGAATTAAGGGATTTACTTTTGTCATTTGCGGTTATTAAAGTAACGTATTGTGACAAAATCCTTAACGGCTGTAATGAATATTTCATTTGAGCAATCATTTTTTGAAGTTAAATTAACGCTGCTGTTAGCACCTCTGCGAGTTGAACTGAGTTTATTTCCCTCATCATTGGCGCAATAAAAACTGTTCGATTCTTCTGTGACTTCTTAGCAATAAACGCCCGACCTAACTTTTATGAGGTGCTATAAAGGGTTGCCAGTTTTTTTAAAGCACTTTTTTTCCAACGTAAAACTTGAATTCTATCCTATCTTCTAAAATTAATACTTTTATAAGGTATCCATTGTTACAAATATCTCCCTCTCCAATAAAAAGGCAGCAAGTTTCATTAAAAAAATCATCCCTTACACGCCGAAACTCTGCTCAGTCCATCCTGCAGCCCGAAGCGAGCAACGAGCGACCCACACGGCGCGGGCGGATCCCACCTCCTGCTTAGATTTCTTGGCGATTGAAATTTTCCGCTCCCGGCCGGCGGCGGCGGCAACCCTTTTCCCCGCGAGAAGAGGCCGCCGCGGCCGTGTTCCGGCGGCAGCCGGAACTCATCAGTCGCGGAGGAAGTGGACACGTCGGGACAATTTCCTTAGCGCGCCTCTCTCTCTCTCTCTCTCTCTCCTCCGCCTCGGCGGCCGAAAGAGCTCTGCCTCTCTCTCCCTGGACCCCCGGGAGCAGGCTGCTGGATTGACCAATTTGCCCGGCGAATCGATTCCCCTGCACCGGAGACTCGCGACGGCTCGTTAACGAGTAGCTGCTACTTTTCTTGCTGTTAGTTAGGATTGCTGCCTCGCTCGGATGGCTCGGATGGCCTGGAAATATGTTTGCTTTGCGCGATATTGGAGGAGCTGCTTTCGTTCTGCGAATGGTTTTATTGGTGGAGCTGCGGAGGTGCTCGATGGAAGTATTAGTCAACGATGTTTATTGCGAGAAATTGAATAACAAATTAAAATACAAGTTTTTTTTTTAATCAAACCATCAACCTGTCATCGCTTTTTTCCAAATCTGGACAAAATTTTTGGAAAAGATTTTGCGCAAATTTAACATTTATATTTCTGCTCTGAATCGTTGCAATTGATGATTGATGAAAATAGTTGGACTAAAAGAATTGGACTCGTCCGGAATAGCATACCCCGAAAGCTACATTACAGTTTTTAATTTAAAAAATCGATGTCAATTGAATTTTCAGCCGTCGATTAATATTTAAGAAATTGCAAATGAACTCGTTAAAAATGAAAAATTCGTTATTCTTTGTTGGGGGACGCAAAAGTCCTCTCGATTTCGGTAAAATGGTTTTGGCCCCGTGTATAGTACGGCAAAAATGACGTCGCTCGATGAGCATAAAGCGATTGCGCCGTGCAAAAAAAAAGGAGCCTTTTTACGCGTAAGCTGATTTTCGCCTGTCCCACGGCCCGAAATGCTTTCAGTGATGCGGTGAAACTCGATGGATCTGAAATTAAAAAACACGCTGCGATGAACCTGGCGCGAAAAAAACACGGGCCGAGGGGGCTAAAATTTTTTTCCCGAAAATTGAAAACTTGTTCGGCTTAAAATAAAACATCCTTGTTTTCCACTCGTACTTGTATGTATCTCGCCCGTTGCATAAATAATAAAAGTAAAAGTATTATGTGCGCTTTTAAAATAACGTACTTTTTTCCCCGAATTTCACTTTTGTCAGTTTTATTTTTGTAAAGTATAGCGTTTGAAATATTTTTTTTGGTTATCAACGTGTATTTAAAAAAGTTTTTGTCAAAATTTATAAACTCTATTCAAATATGCTATTTAGTAAGTGTTTAACATAAAAATACGTAGCCAAATAGCAAAAAAAGTTCTTTTCCGCGCTTATTCAAAACATTTAACATTTTTCAGCGCTTCTAAATATTAAATTTTCAAGAAAAAAAAAGACTGTCCGCCGGCCTTTCAGCATTGAGAAAAAAACACTTTGCTCCGAAGTAAAAGCTCCGAGCGGCTAATTCACGAAAATCCTTTTAAATTTTGCGAAAAATGTGTCCCTTGTCCTCTGTAACATACTCCCCTTGCGAAGGAAAAGGAGCAAAGCGATTAGGCCGGAGAACTAGTTCGATTAATCGAATTCGCTTAGCTCTCCTCTTCATCAGTCGGCGCTCTCTCTTTCTCCGCCTCTAATTCTCGGGGCGCGCCTCGGCTTTGTAAAAAAGTGCACTCCGAGGCCAGTCGGCTCGTATCGTAGACGCGTCGCGGCAGTAGGAGCCGGGGCTAAAAATTATCGACGCCCGATGGATATGTGTACGTAATATGGGCTCTCTCTCTCTCTCTCTCTCGCTCTCTCCCTCGGCGAGAGCGACGCAGCCAGGGGTGCGTCTCATCCATTTAGGTCCATCACACATGACTGGATGGGGTGAGACTTGGCCCGCAGAGGTTCTCACGTAGATTACATCGGCGCGCTCGCATCTCACGCGTGTCCCGGCCCTTTCTTTCTTTTTCCGCGCTGTTATGGATATATGTGCCAGACTCGCTTTTTTTATCATGCTAAATCATTGGTTTATCCGTTATCCGTTTTTCGAGCGGTTCATTGCGATCGATTTCGATAGCTGATTATTTATTCGAATTGTTGGCTCGATAGATGAGGTTTTTTTTTTAATGAGATATACATATAGTGCCGTTCGATTGAACACTAGAAAGGTGTTATCAGAATCTTTATTAAAAGCTCTTCTGACCATTTTCCAATCCACTCGGCAGGATCGACGTTAATTCCTAGCCCTTTGCGCCTAGCAGGCGCGCCTCGGCCAAAAGCGTGATATTTATTTTGGCCAGCAAGCCCTTATTACACTTTGTCTCCGTATCTTTGGATCAAGTGTGAAAAGAGGCAGCCAATAAAGGTGCCGCCGCCGCCGTATGGAAAATAAAAAAAAAAAAAGGCTCCGGGCTAAATCTTTTGAAGACGCGACTGCATAATTATCGCGGATTTACAATGAAAACCCCCTGATGAATCTCCGATGAAGCGCGTCCCCGAAAAAGCCACCCCTTTTGTACACACACAAACATACACACACAAAACCTCGCGAGGCCAATAAGATACGCGGGATTTCCATGTGAAAGCGATCGCTTCGGACTCTTTGAAGCTCCTTGCCTCGGCCGGCCAGTTCTGCTTTCTCTCTTTCTCTCTCTCTCTCTCTCTCTCTCTCCGTTCTTAACCGAGCAATAAAGCAACCCCCTCGATGTATATTCGCCACTTAGAAAATCGCTCGGCCGTGTTTGCCTATTTTGCTGCCTCGCGCGTCTTGAATATGCATTATCGCTCGTGAATACTCTTTCACTAAGTTTTTGCCGGGCTTCGCCCTATGTTTATGCATCTTTTTCGGATCGGCTCTGAAGGCCGATGAAGATAAGGTTATTATATTATTGTGCGTATGCGTGAATGTTCGTTTTGTTCGGAGCGACGAGGAGAGAAATTGTTGGGAAAGCTTCGGGTAAATAGGGAGATTGTACGGGTAGATTTTTGCCGAGGCTTTAAATAAATTTATCGAGGCTGTAAAGCAGCGAAACCGCTATACAGTAGGGGAAGGTTAGTTTCTATTATCTGATTGTAATGTGTATTCATTGTTGTAGATATTGAAATAATTCTCTGCATAAATGCAGACCAAAGATTAGTACATTAAAATTAAAATTTACTTTTTTTTATTATAGAAATTTTGTAGTGAGTCTAGATGTAAACGATAGTAAATATAGCTTTTGTATTGTACGGGATGAAATATTATATGTTTAATTATTTTACAGACATTTAAAAAATGAAGATAAATTATTCATTATACATTTTCCTACCTGCTGATTGACAATTTTTTCTGAATAATAGAAGATTCAAATTACAGTAAATTTCTAAATTTTGCAGCCCCAATACTAAAAAAAAAAAAAAAAAATCACGCTTAACCATCCACTAAATTGACGCAGCTCAATTCCCCATCGAACCCTTATCACGCGCCAATAGGAATAAAATCCGTCGCGCCGTAGCCAATTTGAAAATCCGAAATCAATGCATAGAAAAATCCAAAACGACACGGGCAATAATTCCCCCGGGGCGCAGACCGGCTCTCTCTCTCTCTCTCTCTCTCTCTCTCTCTCTCTCGGGGGCACGTAAGCCGGGGCCGGATCCGAAAGTGGAACGACCTAAAAAGTAGTCGCACGCGCACCTCGGCCGCGAAATCTTTTGCGCTCGGCGTTCGAGAGTGGCTCGATTTATCGATTCTCTCTTCCCCCCTCTGGCCGTCTTCTCCGTGCGGCGGTCCCCCTTTAGAGGGGATCGCTCTCCCGTACGAGAGCTCTTTCATTCAGAGAAATTTTAGGGAAATTTTCGGCCAGGGGCCGAAGGCTCAAGACTATCGTCCCGCATGCGGTGTATAGAGGCTAATCACAGTGGTCGAGACTTGGTTTCCGAACTATTTGCGCTTTCAGATCGGGTTTTTCCTTCGATTTGCTTTCTGGGATATTTTTTATTTTCTTTTTTAAATTTTAGCAATAGCTTTGAATATTTATTTATAAAGTTCGTTTAGAAAAAGCAAATTTGATTAATACCTACATTAGTAATGATTTCTTTCAATTCCTGTTTTATAATTAGAAGAAATTAATATCTAATTCAGCAATTAACGGTACTATTTCCGTATATCAAGATCTTGAACAATCGAGAAGAAAACTAGTTAAGGAACTAAACAATATTTTAGTTATGTATTTTAAAAGCTCAATTAAAATTGTAATTAAAGCTCAATAAATTTTAAACACTTGTACGTATTACACGTTCAACATTTTACATCAACAAATATTGAAATATAAAATTACTTGTATAAATTGCCCAATAACACTAATCACTCTTCCCAATACCGCCTTCCCGTGTTTTTTAAAGCGATCCCTGAAAGAATAACGCAAAGCACCCCGTCGCAAATCCAGCATATCCTGCAGCTCTCAAGCAACAAATAAAAGCAAGCGCAAAATCTAAGACAGCCCTCGGCGAGCGTAGCTCGAAAGAGAGAGAGAGAGAGAGAGAGAGCGAGTGGCCCCCTTCCTTTCTGCGCAGAATATCTCGGGGCGGCCGCGACACGTACTCTCGAGCTCGCACGCGGCTAGCCGCGCGCTCGGGGGGTAGCGGCGCAAACTCACCCCTCGACTTTCGAGCGGCGGGGTATTACGGGCTCGTCGGGGGTAAACCGCCCTGGCCGACGAGAAAGCAGGAGCCCGCAGGGGTACGCCGCGACAACCCCCGTAGCAACCCCTCAAAATCAACCGACTCCGACCCCCCTTCCTTATTGGGCGACTTACCGCGTGCATTGTGCCCCTAAGCACATACTGCTGCCGCGCTGCCGCCGCCGTCGCTGCGACGGTCCATTCGGAGAGCCGGGCTGCTTTTTTCGCGCCCAGGCTCTCTCGCTTTTCTGCTTTCACGCCAAATATTTTCGGCTTTATTTTCGTCGATTTCCTTTTTTTATGCTGCATCAAAACTAGTCTTGCAGGTACAAAATATTTTTTTGCTGAAATCATTTAATTACGTGTTATTGGTCTTTCGGAATAAAACAAATTAATTCATGAAAATATGTTTATCTACTATCTTAATTCTTAAATTTCCAGCAATCGCCCGAACTCGAGATTATTTTGCCAGAGTCCGCATAAAGAGGAGCCGAATAAAGACTCTGAAAATCTCGGCCGACGTAATAAATCCGGCGTAATAGGAATCGGTAGCGGAGCCCGTCATTTCCTCGTCGTGTTACAACCATTCGCCGCTTACCGTAGGGGGCAGCTAAAAGCCGGCGTAGCTTGGCGATTATGCGTTTAAGTTTCAGCTTCCTGCAGGCGCTTTTTTTTCCCCGCCGCTCGCATTCCTCGACACTCGATATATCGGCGGCGGCGCGGTGTTGACAAAAAGAGAGCGGCGCCGCCGCCGCCGCCGCCGCCGTCGACCGGCAAAAAAGCGCCGCTCTCGGAGCTGTGTCGTCTTGCGCGTGAAAAATGCTGGCCTTTAATTAATGCCGCGGCTTAAGCGTTTTTTGCCGGCAGCTCGAGCGCACCTGGAAAGGAGGAGCAAATTTAATGCCGGATGCTTTACGCATCCGAGGGCCGGAGGGAGGTTTTCCGCTTGAAGCGCGCGGCCGAGGCGCTTTATTAACTCTGAGTGGTTTGCAAGCGCCCGAGCAATGAATTTATGAAAATATTGTTTACATCAGCCGCGAGGACGCTCCGAGTAATTTGCGCGTACTCCCCGCGGCGCTATATCGTAACGCCTTTAACGTCTTTGAGGGCTGCCTTTTTTTTTTAAAAAACTTTTTTAAATGCAGTTATTCACCAGCAGACTTTTGGCCGTCGCTAATTGATCCGTTTACGCGGATTTATCCGTCGGAGAGCGATGATCGGGGCCTGCAGCGCTCGCTGACTTCCTAATTAATCCATTGACGAAAATCCTCAAACAGGCCGGGGCCGGCTGTCGATTCCCCAAAGACCTCGAATCGCGGCCATATGTCGAGAAACAAAAGCCCGCCGAGAGTCAACGCAGAGCGGCGCGCCCGGGCCGCGCGCCGTCTTTGTCTCTGGCCTGCCGAAAAAGCAGCTCTTTTACAAAGATCGCTGATTAAAAGCTCCGTTTCTCGGCCTCTGCGCTCCTCCGACGGAAGCTCCGGGGCCGTAATTTAAGCGCGCTTACTCTTTGAAGCCGGATAATGGCCGAGCCTCGGTATAATCATTGCCGTGACATATGTGTTTGTAGCAGCGCGACGCACAAAGCGCGCGCCGAGCTGCCGAGGGTTGCAGCGGCGGGGGAGAGGAGAGAGAGAGAGAGAGAGAGAGAGAGCCGAAAAAAGGAAGGAGAGAAGGAGGGAGGGAGAGATTAAGGGGGCAGAGCTAACACCATTATCTAATACTCCGGAGCTCGCCCATATGTGGTACCCCGGCTACGAGCCGCGGAGTCTTGCATTCTTTAAAGGCCCGCTGTCTGCCGGGCTCTTTGTGATACGTCGCGGCCCGCTGCGTTTTTGCCCGGAGCCGGAGATCCCCCTTGTGCTTTTATTACTTCTATTATCGGGAGCGTAATTCTTAGTTTTAATGATCTGTTTATTAATTGGCCTGCGACTCGGTGGGAATGATAAATTACGCCTGCTTTATTTAACTTCATTTTGCACTTTTGCAATTATAAATTTTAACAGTCTGCAGTCGCTAATGATGAGAAAATGTTATTGAAAATGAAATTCTTCATTTTCAAAACGTTTCGAGCTGGTTAAAATGTCAAAAATTTGTTGCAAAAGTTTTTCGTGTCGTGAAGTGCACAATACATCTAGGTTTTAAAAAACTAATCGGACGCTTCTGATGTTTATACGCGACATTTACAAAAGTTCAAGTAAAGTAAGTATTATAATCATACTAGAGTAAATTTTATAATGAACATGAATCAAAGCTGAAACAGAAAGCTCGCATTCGAAGAACAAACGATGCACTTTCCTCGCAACATTTAAAGAATGAAGAAATCAAATCTGTCCCCCCCCCCCTTTCATCGCCTTTCTTCTCGCCACCCTTCCCCGCTCGCGTCCGCGCGTATGTCTCTCTCTCTCTCTCTCTCTCTCTCTGCAACAGCTTATATTCCCATATTCGCCCGGCACCCTCGAGGCTGCAGTCCTCGCCATTATTCCGGCGCACCCTATTATTTATTTTCCCGAGGCCTCCTTAACGGCCTTATTTATCGTGCGGACGTCAAATACATCGGCTCCGGCTCTAATGCAGACACGCACACAGCGCGCCCACGACGCGTGCCCGGCCAAGGGGTTACTACCGTGTAATGCGCGTTATCGATTTTTTTCCGCAGGAGCGCCGGAGGCTGCTTTTGTTGACGGCCCGATCATCTCCGCCGCCGAGAGGTCAGATGCTGGTTTTTTTTTTTTTTTTTATTTTTTTTTTATTGCTGGAAAGCTGAATCGCGTTATTTTCCGTATAGTTGTTTTTTTAGCAAACTGTAGTTTCGACGAGGTTGAAATTCTTCTTGAAAAAGTTTGAGTCATTTTTCGTTCGGCTATATACGCAGAGAGCGTTTGCGTCCATTTTTGTAAAGACGGGTAGAAAATAATTTTATGAATGTATACACCCATAAATTATGGTTATGAAAGATTCGCCTTAGGTAGGTAGAATACAGAGCTTATATTTATTATTATTAGCTGGTAAGTAAATATCAGAAGATCGTGAGGGGCGGTTACTTAAAAAATTAAAGAGAAAGTTTCCTTCAAAATTTTGTTGCGGTAGTACCGCAATAAGAAAAAAAAATATTAAGCAGACCCTGAAAGGCTGTAGGAACATATAAAGATTTCCATCTTTTTCGTCGTCTTTTGCCCAACAGAAAACGTTTTCAGCTAAAATTAATATCTAAGATAGAAACATTTATTTTAAGCTCTAAAGTAGGTAAACGATTAGATCAACGAAATATTCACAGGTACAAAGTGCATTTACGACGGTCTAAAAATTTTCAATTTTTACCAAGTTTAGAACAGTTTTTTTTTTCATACACCCGACGACCGAAATCTCTAAAAAGCAACAACGCATTCGTCAACAATCAATGCGCCCAAGCTATATCGCATTCCACCGCATTTCCCTCTCGAGAGATATTCCTCGGAATACGTTTAAAGGCACTGACCGCGATAGCGACGTTTAATAGACCGCAGGTGTAACTGCGCGCTGATCTGTCCCGAAGACATACATGTAGGCTTGTTGTTGTCACGTTTAGCGAGTACTACTACCGTGTGTACCACTTCTAGTGCACTGCGGCAGCGTGCGGAGCACTGACTGCCTGCCTCTAATGGCGTTCAACGTCGTACTAAAGGTCTTGAATTTTCAACCTGCCAAAAAGGCTGCTTCTTTTGTCGTTTAAAATATGCGTTAAAAATCGTGGCTGAAAGAGGCTCTTATCGCGTTTGATGATTATGTGACACGGATTTATTAGATTATTTTGTGCAATCCAGAATTTTATATTTTAAAGAGATGTGTTAATTTTACAAAATGTTTTTGATCGTTATAATAACTATAAGAAGCATCTAATTTGCATGACTCATAACCGTAAACCAGTCAAAGGTAGAAAGTGTATTTTGGTGTAATTTCTTTAAGAGGATCAAGGATTGGGCTTTTATTACGGACAGTTTCGGCAAATTTTTTTATACAGACCTGGACATGATTTCCGGCCGAGATACGAAAGGTCTTTGCAGCCCTTTACAGGTATAATTTTCACAAGAAAAACAGTCTTTAGTGGAGAGCCGACTAGTAATTAATACACTGCTTTCACCGAAAATATTATCTTTTATCTTCTTTCATCATAACAACAGCACATAATTACGATTTTTAGATCGCAGATTTTTTTTTACGAGCGGAATGAATTTTCTATTTTAAAAGTATGAAAAAAGCTAAGTCCGTTCGTTTTAATAGCCGAACACAAAAAAATCTTTTGTTACCATCAATTTTACAATTCATTTCGTTTACATGACAAAAACTTGTCGAAACATTTTTATTTGCTCACTTATAGGCGTAATTGCTCGCACTCTTTATATATATATTTTTTTGCATGACTTTTAAAAAAGATTTTTTTACATATGTACAACATTTTTTCAATCGATGATAGATTTTGATCTTACCTTTCAAATATTCCGCAAATTCTTTTAAATTTTAGTTCAAAATTATTAAACATTCAAAAAGCCAACGTCAGACGAATGAAAATTTCTTGCTGCATATGCTTTTACAAGTAAACGCAACGTTACAGAAAAATCTGTATTCTTGCTGTACTTTCCTGTTAGTGAAAATACTAGCTGCAGACTCAAGCAAATTTCGTAGAACTTTATGACCTTATAAACTTACTTAAAATTTATGATATAATCTCCCAAATGTTATTACATAATTTTCACATCAGTTCATTGAAATGAAAAATTTACCTATCTAATAAATAAAAACCTGAAACTAAGAAGCAGGTCAAAAAATAAAACTTACCTAAACCACCATAAAAATTAAATGGATTATAAAACCTCAATTTTACTATATTTCATTTCTTCTAACTATATTAATCCCACATTTGATTTATATCTGAACACGTCAAAACAATTTTGACCAAGGCTGCGGAAAGATTGTTTGAGTCTGTTAGAACTCAGTTTCGGATAAAAATTTGCTAAATTTATTATAATTATTAGTGCCTAAAATGTAATACTGGCATGTATTCCAGTTATTTAAAAAATAAAATATCATAAAACATTGTTTTCAAACCTTTAATTATTAGTTTAATTTGTCTAAACTTTAAAAACTCTCACGTTCCATAAATTTTAAACTAACTTGAGAGAAAAATAAATTTCCCAAGGCGAACAGCCGCACGAGTCAAAGGCGTCGAAGGAGATCGCTTCCGAAGCCAGCGTGCGGTCCCGAAAAAGCCGCGGGCTCTCCCAGCGGCCCACCTCGGTCCTTTGACCTAATTAAAAAATTAGAAAGCTGCTTCTTTCCCGGAACCCCAGTTATCCCCCGTCCAGCTCGCAGCTCCTTCTCGAAAGGGAGCCAAGGTCAGGAAAATTCCGGCGTGCCGTCCGAAAAAGGAGAGAGAGAGAGACACACGGCGCGAATGTAACGTCGCCGCGCCGAAAGAAGCTGCTCGGGAGAGAAAAACGCCGTCACGGCTTGACCGGGGTGTCGACAAGCTTTCTCATAATGCGAGGACCTTGAGGTCCTAAACGTCCAATTATCCCGGAACGTGCCGAGGTTTACTGCGCGCGCGCAACGCGGGGCTCATGTGCCTAATGTTTTCCCGAAGAGGGCCCCATTGTCCGGGACGCTCGTTTTCACCTTTAGCCGATCGTTGGCCGACACCGACAAAAAACGGGAGCGATGCGCCGCTTTGTTTATGGGGGAACGCTTCCTTCGAGTTTACGTGATGAAGACTTAAGGAGAGTTTGAACGACTGGGAGTTGCGCGAAGCGACCCTTCCTTCTTAAAGGCACGTTTCGAGGAATTAATTCGTGAGGTGGACTTTGCGAGGAGACTTAATCCTTTTGGTACTTGAACGTTGCGCGTGAAATGATATATGTGGCTTGGTTTCATCGCGGATATTTATGGCTCTTAATTTGAGAACTATTTATTTCTCGAGGCAAACATAGGCTTACTTTATGGGAATGTAACTGATATAAATTTTATTTTGATAGGTTATTTGCATAATCTCGGGGGTTGGAAAGGACAAAGTCGTACGCATCTAGTTTTTCATAATCCCTGAAGTAAGCACTGAATTGTTAAAAGGCGTCTTTTTATATACGTTAAAAATTGAACTTAGCCGCCAGCGAAACTTAATTCTTAGAGCTTTTTTTTTTTTATCTTAATGAAGTATTAATGTCCTGCCGATTGTCTAAAGATATGCCTTTTCGTCTTTTCAAGCATCCGGCTACTTTACTATGTGTTACTGACTAAAATAGAGAGAACTAAAGGCATCAAAAAGCAATTCAAAAGTCATTGAATGCACAAAATAACAATCTATATGTCTGTCACGGATGACGTCATCTGTATTAGACGAGTTGCGAAAGATGACCAAGGAGATGAGGACTGCTCGTATGCTGCATCGTGAACCTTAACTCGGTATTAGCGCGAGCCTCGCAATAATCGCAATAATTGCTTGGTCTTTATTTAATTTAATTCGTGACGCGTAACACTTCGCAGTCACTTCTTTGCCTCCAATCATAAAATTAACACTTTTAAACCTAAATTTTTGTACTTGGAAATTGAACTGAAAAAAGTTGTTGTCATAGGGGAATAAAATAAATGAATCAAAAATAGTATATATAAACTTACTGAATAATCTGATATAAACAAAATTGTCTACTATTGCTTATACGTAATTCAAGCGCTAAGATTCTAACGCTCCATCTGCGACCACAATCTAGTTAACACTTCTCATTATACTCTTTTCATTAGCTTTATCCGATATAATCTGCAAAACCCACTCTAAAGAGCTAATTCTGTCACTTACCCATTCAAATTACAAAAATCAGGCGCGATAATCGCCCTAATCCCGTAATCCCTGCCCCATCTTATCCTAAGCCAGCCTGAATCGGCGAAAGACGCTAACAGTAGCCGCCACTAACGAGTTAGCCAATAAATAATGATCCACCAATCTCAGCTCACCTCTCTCTCTCTCTCTCTCTCCTTTGACTGGCGAAGCAGCCCGGTAAACCAGTCAAGGTCCCCAGATTCCGGTCACGAGTCAAAAACTCGTCCCTCCTCGACATATTTATATTTCTATGCAGCCCGTGCCTCTTGCGACTTTCCCGAGATGGTAAAAACCCTTAGAAAAGAGGCGAAAGACAAGGGCCACGCGCTCGCAAGGTCGAAAGGGCCCCGACGTAAAAGGGGGGCCTGTTTTGCTTTCCCCGATATTTTCATCACTAAATTATCCCCGTGCAAAAAGGCGTCTAAAGAAGCGGCGGCGGCGGCGGCGGCGCGCGCTTTTCCCTCCGTAACCCCCGCCACCGGCGTTCGTCCGGGCACGCGCCATATAATTTCCCTCGGCTTCTTAGGGAAATAAACTGGGGGGGTCCCGCTGCCGCCGCCAGGAATATACACGGAGAGCGGCTTGGGCCTCATAAATCGTCCGCGCACGCGCGCGCGCGCCCGACTATCGTCCTTGCTCCTCGTCAGCGTGGCGTCGTCGTAAAAGACGGACTTTCTTCCCCCCCCCCCTCCCTCCGCTCGCTCTAACTCGCGCTAACGAGTCCGAGGAGAAAGCTGGGAGTTGCGGCAGGAACGGTAAGCAGGTTAGCTGATGGCTCTGACGGACGACGCAAATAATATCGGGGGAGCAGTCGAAAAACGCGCTGGTAGGAAAAAGCGGGCATAATGGGCCTCGTGGTGCAGAGCGCGGCCGAGCGGTGGGCCCCGCGCGTTTTATGCCTACAGGGGCATAAATATCCCCTCGAGCGAGAGAGACTTTCGAAAAAGGAGAGAAAAAGGACGGTAGACACGGGCCCCGATTGTCTTTTCTCCACTAGCCTACTGACCCAAAACCCCGAATGTCCTGCTTCTGGCTGGCGCGCGACGATCCTCCTCGTAAAAGGCAAAGGGGGCCCTCGGAGGGAGCCGGGGGGAAAGAGGAGCTCTCGATCCTCCGGGCTTTTAGCTCTTTTGGCAAGGTTAACTAGAGTATTTGCGCGCGCATACGGTTTTTCGACCCTTGTATTTTACCAGAATTTTTCGGTTAGATTTATGGCCGAGGGCCCTGTGTTATACGGTTGCGCCGAATTGCGTAACGGAGTGAGATTGACAGGGAAATGAGGGCAGAGGCCGTTGTGCTTCCCAGTCGGGTAGAAGGACGAACCTTATGTTGGCGAACTGCTAAGGGCCGCAATAATTTCTGGGGTCGACTTCTGCATTGTCTAGCATTCGAATATTGCTCTACTTTCCAAACCGAGCTCACCCGGGGCAATTGCGCAACCTTATTTATTATTTTACAAAGTTCGGCGTAACGGTGTCACTTTGGGTGACCGACCCGAGGGAGAGAAAGTCAGATTTTCGAAATGCTGAACAGATTTGGCAGTCGTTGCCCCTTAAAAGTTCTAGTTTGCAAAAGGAAATTATGATCAGAAGATGCGTAAAACCTGACTTTATAAAAGCAAGTTAATTGAAAAAATTCGAATATATTCAACGGAAAGAATTTGCATAAAAATTTTATATGACCTCGATCTGTAGTACGTATCGCTGTGGCATTATAGTCTATTAAGTGAGATCAATAGAAATTGTAAATTTTACTTAAATTATGAAGAGTCTAAATTTCAACAATATTCTTATTATTTAAAATTTCAAGATATTCAACGTTTTAAATCAAAATTTAAATTATTTTTTTTTTTTTTTCAAATCACCATAACTCTAGTTTTCTGAAGTGCAATCGATAAACTATAATTGTTTATCGATTCACAAAAATTATTAAGCTCCAAAGTTTCGTCAATAAACTAAAAAAAAAAGGTTGTTCGAAAATATAAAAAGAAATGTAAAATTTTTTTTTTAACAAAAATGAACGTCAATGATAGATATATTATCATGACGAATTACAAGAGCCCGAAAATAATTGGTCAAGATACCCAAGAATTCACGCATTACCAGAATTACGTGTATCCTAATTTCAAGAATCCCCACCATTCAAACTCCGCACAAAAAAAAAAAGCGCTGTCCCTAGGAAACTCCTGGAAGCCTAACAGCGCCCTTCAGCTCATCAATGAAAGCCGAGGAAGACAGCAAGTGGCGAACCGAGCCAAAAGATTCTCCCACGTCGGAGGGAGCTCGAGCTGCAGGTACGTTATACAGCCCCGCGCGCCAGTAATTGAGCCGTCGGCGAAATAGGGGAGAGCTCCGTATCCGTATATATACACGTCGACGCGAAATATCGGAAACTCCGGGGCATTCAATGAGCATAATGCGCGCGTCAGGTTCTCTTCGACGGCGCGTCGTCGTCGTCGTCTTCTTCCGGGGGCCATCATTCATCGGACTCTATAGGCGGGACCGCAAAGTGTACGGAGAGAGTCCCACGGATGGATCGATCGGACGATCCTCGAACTTTCGGGGAAATTTGTCGGGAATTAGTTTCTTCCGACGTTTTTTAGTGGGTTGGATTTATCGCTGCCTGCTTGGGTGAGAGAAGGCTGCGGGTTTTCATTTTCTTGTGGAATACCTCTGCTTGCGTTCGATTATTGCATTTGGAGGGAGTTGGTTACATTGTTATTTACATGTGCGTTAATTTATTGCTGGCTGATAAAAATACGAAGAAAATATTTTTCTTCCAGAATCGAAATTTAAAGAATTAGTCAAAAATTTATATTCTTTTCTACTTAATAATATTTTTTAACAAAGGTTAGTTTGATAAAGAAATTCAATTTAAGTACCTGCGTTGATTATAATAGAAGGGCATCGGAGTTGTGGTTTGGTAAATATATCCAGTGACCATAATCTCTTTAGTAGTACACGTATCAATCTGAAAAATTTAAAATGCAATCTACTGATACTGGTAGAAATGTAATCGTGAAAATACTAAAAATTTTACAAGATTATAAAATCAATTCCTTTGTCAACACTTTGAACTTAAAAAATAATAAATTAAAAAATTTGGTCATGTTTCTTTGGTATGAATCAGACAAAAGAGTTGATCAAAATTCAAACACATTAATATGAAACTATTATAGTAAGAGAATATTAATATAAACTTCAGTTTTTCAAATGATTTTAACACATTATTTACTCTCGTTAACTAGGTTAAACAAAAAATTAAAAAATAATTGGAAAAAATAGTATAACACCAGGACAAATGCTTTACTACAATGTATTAATACAATTAAGATGTCTTGGCATTAGAAGTAGAAAAACATCATTTAGAGTCTCTCATTTAGCATTCCCAGATCTAGCATCTCTCACTGTCAGACCTACACAATTTCACAACTATTGTGTCCACCTGGCTAATTAGTTTTTAAGACGCAGCAGCTGAAGAAGCTAAGGAAATCTTTACGCCTATCGCATGGAACTGACAGCACTTCTGATCTGAAGGCCCATCAGCTGAGGCTTCATGCGATTTAACGCGTAATAGACTAAACTTAATATTACTACCTCTTTTGTTGCACCTTTGAAATAACTGTGTCTAAATTCATTTCTATGAAAAAAATAATACTATTATCGACTATAGAATATTTTTTACACAATTTTATTTCCAAAAAATGGGCTTTAAGTATTAGAATACTGCTCAAACACGAGAAGGTAAAACAGATAATTGAAAATAGCAAGAACGACGCAACGCACATACAAAGCTTTACTATAAAATTTTGATCAATTAATCAAACAGCGTGACGGCAACGCGAACAAAACATCCAAGAGCGACCGAAAAAAATCGGTAAGACTCGAGTCAACAGCCCGACAGAAAGTTTCCGTTTCGCATCATTTCCTCAAACAGAAGAAACCCCAACAAGCAGCATCTCGTATACGCGTGTAAGCTTACCGGCAGTAGTTTCATCTCCGATAAATAAAGCGGACATCACCTGGTATTCTCCTCCCGACAAACAAAGTCATGTCCGAGCCTCCTACGTCGAGAAAAGAAGCCCCTCGAAAAATAAACACCGATAATAATTTCCCGTGTTCCTCGTCCGCGCCATTCTCCGAAAAGCGGGCGTAAAAAGTCGGAATAAAGCGCTCGATAAAGGGCGAAAGGTGGGCTGGACGCTGTCCATTTGTATCCCGGCAGTGTTTGCCGCCCGGATCGTTCTTTCATCCTCTCTCTCTCTCTCTCTCTCTCTCTCTCTCCACTCGATCCTGGTTTTTTTTTTCGCGCCGCCGCCTCGCAATAATAACCATCGTCGCTTCCCGCTTCCACTTGGCGGCGCTTTTGGAGAAAGGAGCCGAGGTGTCACATTATTGTCGATGCGGGAAGGCGGGTTCCGCCGATGTTTGCCCTTTGCATAAAGCCCCCGAGGCCCTGATTTATGTCGACTTCTCCCCTCAATGGGCGAGAGAGCGGTTTCATTCACCGGCCTTGGGAAAATACGCAGACGCGCGACCGAAATCTAAGCCGGACGTCTCAATTCCTTGACTTTTCCTCTCTCTCTCTCTTTATGTCCTCTTTTTTGGCTTTGTGCTTTCCGGCCGCTCTCCGGTCAATGTTTTGAATATTTGCCCGCTTTGGTAGCCCTGACGGATTGGCCCTTTTCTCTGGAGAGGATTATCCGATGAGGCTTCGGCTCTGATACGCCTTCCAAAGGAAGCGATTCCGTTATTGGCTTTTGCCGAAACGTCAAACGTCAGGAGCGATGAAACTTTAATACCTTCAATTAGTGAATGGTTAGGCCGTTTCATCCGCGTAAAATGCTTTCAATAAAATTTCAGATCTTTTCAAATAACTGAAATAGAAAAATAATAGTGCGGACATTGCTAAAAATTTAGAAAAATTAAACTTGTAAATATAATTGTTAAATTTCTATTTTATACGTTGCATTTTCAGTTGATTCTATAAAAATGCACTAATAGGTACCCTGTTGGAAATTTCACGAGTTTTTGTTACACTGAGAGAAGTATTTCAGTAAAAATTACAAACATTTCAATAAAAATTACTAAACTTTCTAGTACTGCAAGCACAGACTGCCAAAACCAAAAAAATTACCATACTTTTTAGTAAATTTTAATGAAATTTC
>UCOM01002165.1:0-29595 GCA_900474385.1 Ormyrus pomaceus | reverse complement strand
ATTCCATTCCGAGAGAAACCTCCATCCGATCGCGATCGTTGCATTCTTTCTGTTGCAGCTGCCATTTGGCTCCCGGCCGCGGGGAAAAAATACTGCTGCTTGTCCTGCGGCAGAGGCTACAAGGTGCAGCGCTCGCTGAGGAGGCATCTGAGGGTCGAGTGCGGCAAGGACCCCAAGCACAAGTGTCCCTACTGCGACCACTGGACGAAGTACCGGGCGAGCATACTGAAGCACGTGACGCACATCCACCCCAACTTGCCGTTCGAAGGGGCTGGCATTCAGGCGCTCGATGCCCGGCTGGAGTGAAGAGTCGGAAGCTAAGCGCGAACTGAAGCTGCGATTTTTTTTTTTTTTTTTTAAACTGTGACGGATGTGAATTCCTTGTGGTTGATATAAGTTGGGAGTTTATTCGTTTTAAGTTGTGCTTTTACGTGATCTCATCTAGTATTGACTTTTCTTTGTTAGATAGGTATATTACTTCCATTGTATACTTAAGATAAAAAAAAATACGCAATGGAAAAAAAACTTAAATTTTTTTATTCATCGAGATGATTAATCACAATTCTTTGGAGTTAAAATTGGATTATCCCTCTTCAGGAGTTTTGAAGACTACATTTTTCTAAGTACAAAACTATTAATAAAAACATCAACATTGGCAAACCGAGATCTCTATTCGAATCTGGTTGATGTTGATTTTTCATGAATAGTATTGAAAAAATTCATTTTTGTGTAGAGAATATATTATCAATGCCCTAAAGAAGCCCATTGTAAATAAAATGTGAGGAACAATGATTTCAAATAAACCTCATTTCCATTCGAAAGGATTGTAGTATCTGTGATTACGCCTACATTTATTATCTATTTGCGAGAATAATTCATAATTATTAACTTGAAACTCAAAAATTTATATTTATGTGTTATCGTGAATGATTGTTTGTTGTACTTACTTAATTTAAATAATAAAATTAAGTTACTAATGTGTTACATTTGTTAATTAAAAAACAAAAGCTGTTAAAACTTTACTTTTTGAAATAATCTACAATTACACAATCAAAAAATACAAAAAAAGAGCAAACGAATGGACAAGAGTCTCCAAAGTTATTCATAAATTGTAAATAAACAGTACAACTCCCTGTAATGAATTTCGCACTTCTATGTAAATAAATGGACTACGTAAAAACTGTCGTGTCGTTCTCTCAGTAGACTCTGTAAATATAAATCTTCATCCAAATTCCCACAGCCGACCGACGCAGCCCGAAACCCCCTTTAAAACCCTTTAACCCGACTGTAGCGCCGCGACGTCCCTGCCCCACCAGGCCTAACCTCCGACCGGTGTGTGCTTTCAGGTTCGCAGAGCGGGCTGTATCCCAGGCAGCGGCGCTTGCGCGGCCTCGGCCGATACGCCTGCGAGACCTGCGGCCGTCGTTACTACGAGCGCAAGAACCTGAGCAGGCACGAGAAGCACGAGTGCGGCCGCAAGCCCAGCTTCCGGTGCGCTTACTGCCCGTTCAAGACCGGCTACAAGTCCCACATGATCAGCCACGGGGTGGTGCACCTCGAGGCGGCCGCGGGAGAGGCGGGGGACGGCGGTGTCACGACGAGGGCCGGCAAGAAGAGGCAGAAGATCGCTTACATCACGACGTTTTAGACGAGCCGCTTTGTTTGTTTGGCTTCGGAGCTTCGGAGCTCTCTGAGTGTGTGCTCTCGTGTTTGTGTTGTGAATTTGCTTGGGCCCTGACCAGCTGAACGAAAGGTAAAGTGGATTTATGTGTAATTTTGGAATTAAACGCTGTCGGAAAGGGGTTGGGATCGAGGGTAAAAAATGTCTCGGCCTACAGCGAGAATTGCCATTCCGTAAAAGAACCGTAATTAAGATTAATTAGGTAGTTTTTTTTTCAAGCGTAAAAGTGGATGTACAGTTTTATATAAGCCCACTTTACCTGAATACTTTTTATGATTATTGGTTTTAAGAAGTCTTTAAAAGATAAGTTCAGGAATAAATGATCTCAGCACGATTAAGGATGTATAGTCTTATAATCAGACATATATCTGTAATTGCAATGTATTTTATACTGTATTACAAATTTATTATCTATAAGAGTAATATGCCAATACTTTATTTCTATTTTGTTGGTGGTAAAAATTGTTTTATTTTAAATTATTTATTCAGCCATCCTCTGCGATGTAAGAAGCCATGACAAAACTACCTGGCAAATATTGTACGAAACGTTATATTATAATATTAGTCCTTAAGTATCGCAAAATATTTTATCAAAACATCCGACTCCTAAGGTTCTCACCCTTAGCGCTGACTTTGTAATCGACCTCAAGCATTATACAGAAAAAGAAAACTCGTCGAATAAAGCGAAAATCGAACCTACCCCGTCTACTTATTGACCACCAAAACACTCTCGACTCTCTTCAAAGCTCTCTAAGCAAAGCGACAGCTACTTCATCTCACGCTTCCTTCATCCTCACTTCGAGCACATCGCCCCGCCTAACCCCGCCAAAAGAATCCATTGCCAAAACTTTCGCTAATTGTTGCAGAGGGCAAGTGGCCGCGCCACCCCGGCAACAGCAGCAGCAGCAACAACGGTAGCGGCAGCGGCAGCAACACCTGCTCGACCTGCGGCAAGAGCTACAAGCACAAGCACCACCTGAAGCGCCACCGGGACTTCGAGTGCGGCGTCGAGCCCAAGTTCGCCTGCGTCTACTGCCCGCACAAGACCAGGTACAAGGACAGCCTCATGAAGCACGTGCTCGCGAGGCACGAGCGCGCCTGGAACCAGCGACAGCAGCAGTACTTCGACGGCCCGGTCGGCGACTTCGAGCCCGCCGTTCAGATGCAGCTGGGCAACTTCGACGTCGACGACTACCTGCAGAATTAACTCAGCGGGCGAAGACGGGGGGGATTTTTCGGTTTTCGGTGCCGCGCGGAGAGAAGTGGTCTGGTAGAAATTTTGGGTGGCGGCATAACTGCTGATGTCGGAGTGACGTTTCTTTGGAGGTGGAGATTTTTGATTTTGGAAGCCGACTGGCATTGTTTTACGGGAGGGGTTTGCAATTCTTATCCGAACATTTTTCTCCGCAGCAGAAATGATAGCAATAAGCGTAAGGCCGTTTATTTATTGTGTATGTACGTGCGGACTAAAGTTCGAAGAAAAGAGAAAGCACCAAAAGTTATATTTGCATTACATTCCGAATTTTGGTTGTTCGTTCTGTTTTTAATATTAAGCGATTCACCGTGGACTTTAAAGTTTGTATTTCCTAAGGAAGTAGGATTAAGAACGTGTAAATTCATTAGGTTACATTTGCTGCCAAAGTTATTTTTAAGTTTGATTCGTTTTAAAAGCATGAAATATTACTGATTTATGGAATCTAAATTAATTTAAAAAGTACAAGTTTTCTACGCTAAATTCTTAAGAAAAACGAAAATCTGTTATTATGAATTTAATATCAAAATATACCAAATATTAAATGTCTTCATGGTCTGAAATTCTTATTGAAAAAGTATTTTCACCAATCAAAAGTGTACTAACCAAACTGTTTTATATGCGTGTATATACAATACTAAATCAATTTATTAAAAATTTGTTTTCTATACATTGCGTGATTAACTTTTTAACCCTATGACAAACTTACAATGGTTTAGTATTTTTATAACTTTTATATTTACTAAGCAGATTTTACAAAAAAAAATTGGTAAGAAAGCAACTATTTATTTGTTTGAAAAAATAAAATTTATATTGTTAATACTCTGATAATCGTTCACAAAAACATGTATATTTTTATTTCTCCCATTAAACGAATTCCAATTTATTAAGTTCTAATGAATTAGTTTTATTAATTCGTTCTCTATTTCTGTTTTATCAGTCATATATGTTTCTCTTATAACAATAAACTAGACAGTACCTCAATACTGTACATAATGAAGAACGACTGCGTAGCACGACCACCTTAAATTATCATTCACATCATTTTCATCTCTACACTCATCTTCAGTAACATCCCAAATAAATATTTTACGAAAGCATCGTCATTGCCACTTGCGAATGAACCGCTATATAAAATAACCTCGAGCTCTTAGTGTCCAGTTTTCCCGGACAGCAAGCCGTACCGCCTCGCTAACATTTTCCCTCTGATTTCTCTTTCCAGTTGGGGGTTACATCCAGAACAGCTACTCGCTGGCGCCCAAAAGCCAGCGGCGTCTACGTTCCGGCCTAGCGCGCACCTGGGTGCCCAGGAAGTACATCTGCGCGGATTGCGGTCGGATATTCGGCACCAAAGTCACCCTCGTTCGCCACCGCATCTACGACTGTGACGGCGGTCAACAGCAGCAGCAGCAGCAGGAGCAGCAGGGGGAGGAGGAGGAGGCGGAGGAGGAGCAGATCGAGGAGGAGGACGTGATTCCCGAGGCGCTTACCAGGAGAGGTAAGAGACAGGGCGGCGGAAGCCTCAGAGGCAAGAGGAAGCACGTCTGCAACAAGTGCAACAAGATCTACACGTTCTTCACCTCGCTCTGGAGGCATCAGCATTACGAGTGCGGCGTCGAGCCCAGGTTCGGATGCCACGTCTGCGAGGCCAAGTTCGCTCAGAAGAGCAACCTCGATCGGCACGTCAGGGCTAGACATGCCTCGTAAATTACACTGAAGCACAAAGATAAAGCTTTAAGCAAATAAAAAAAACCCTTTATTTTCACGAGTAAAATTAAAGAGATATATTATACTAATAAAGTTTTTTAATTTTAAGTTTTTTTTTCTCATGTTAGGTCAATAATCCTTTAGCAGAATATTTGTTTAAATATTGCAATCTTTTTTCAATGTAGACGATCTTTTAGGCTACAGTTTTGGTTTGGTTTTGGGTTCAAGTTGGTAATTATGAGCTTAGCGAATAAGCAAATTACTGCGCTTTAAGATATAAAAAATTTCAAATTTTGTAAGTAGTTAAATGTACACTGTATAATAATTAACAATGATTAGATAACGATTTGTAGAGTATACCATAACAGGGATAGTGTTGAAAGATTTTTACAAATGTTCTTCGACTTATTGCTTGTCCACTTAACTGGGACTGAAACATTTTGATAGAACGTATACATTTTTTTAAGTATTTTCTATTGGAACGTCTAAATAAGCGCACGCAGTAGATATGTATGTGAAGATTAATAATGAATTTAATGTTGAACTTGATTTTTACCAAAATTAGAATGTTTAAAATTTGTAGATCCCTATAAAAAAATTATAATGAATTAAGTAAATTATGGGATCTGCATCTAATAGTGATACTTGTTTATAATATATCAAGCGTTTAAATTTAATCTGTTTCGCATAAAATTGATTTTTTAAGTATTCAAGAGCATGTAAGATTTGTATTACATGAAAATTTTATAAGCTCATAATCAAATGGTAGTATTTGAAAGAAAGAGATAAAATTATTTGTATATAAAGTTTTTGAAATCTACCATTCCATTTCTAAGAGTATATCCGAATCTTTTAGGAAACATTCCTTATAATAACCACTCTTTCACGCATATAAAAAAACTAAATATCATCCTTTACGTGTATATAATAAAAGCTTTTTGCTGCTGTTTGCTTCACTCAGAAGATATTCACCAAAGTACTTAAACGAAATCCATCAACCACGTAGCCTTACTTTTTCATTATACCAAATTTTACGTATTCCTAGTGATAAGTGAGTAGTTGACTTTCCAATATATTATTTTTTGTTGTAAAATGCGAATTCGAAATAAAAACCATTGTATCCCTATACAATGCTGGAATGATATTTTTATTTCAATAAAATAGAATGAGAAGATGAAAGTTTGTATTACTTTATAAATCACCCATCAATTCTTGCATTTAGTTTTTGAATTTTATACTTTTTAAGATAATAACAATGCAAGGCTTATTTTTTAGCATCTTACTAATGAATTATTATTTTTACAGGTTCTCATGTCTCAACGCTCGGCAGCGTTAGGTATAAATTGATGTACGTTTTGAAATATTAAATTTCTTCCATGTAAACAATTTTTTATTATGTTAAAAATAATAAATAAATGGTTTTAAACAAATTATAAAATCTAATGAAATGAAATATCCTTTCGAATTATTCCCAATTGTTGGTAAAAGTCTTTGTTACTGTCTTGTGAAGTTTGTCCAAGCCAAATGTGTTGTTGTTTCTATCTAACAGGTCCCGCGTCAGTTAACTGCATTGACCACTTTACTAATAAACTTTACTACTCTTTGTCCTCAGGAACGAAGCAGGAAGAAAAAGTTCAGTTCCAAATTTCGACGACGACGGCAACTCTCATCAAAGATTATTATCGTATTACCAAGCATTGGTCTGCAGCGTCGATTAAAAAAGAAAATGGTTCGGAATTCAAGTGTCCGAATTGCAGCAAGGCTTTTAAGAATCAGCGGTCACTTTTGAGACATCAAAGGGTCGAGTGTGAAAATCAGAAACGCTTCAAATGCCACATTTGCACGGCTAAGTATACCGAGAACATCGCGCTTAGAAGACATTTGGTGCATCGACATGAAGTTTATGTGCCACCTAGGTATATGATGCCCAAGAGGATTTTTGAGTGACGAAGGTCTTACTTTTTGACTGGATTCTTCACAGAATCGATAGAATTTTTGCCTGGTTGTTGAGTTAGTTTGATACTGCCCAAAGGTATTATTATATATTGTGACCGCAGTTTCGATGGAGACTGGAAAAGTAAGGCTAAATTCTATTATTTATATTGAGGTCGTTTCTTCAAAAGTAGCGATTAAGATCCGAGCGATATTTATATGTATATTTAATTTTCACTGTAACTGATATTTTTTATTTAAAAAAAATTTATTTATTTAAGACTTATAAACTATAGATACATTATAAAATGATGTCTATGTTTTAAAATTTCGAATACTTTGTATTATTATACTTATGCATGCATCTTGCGAAGAACAATTCTCAGGCAGATATTTATACTTTCAGATTAGTTTAGAAATCTCTTGTTGACTGATGGAAAAAATCATATATAATTACTACATTGCTAATGAAAAGGTGCCGTTAATTTGTTTCAAGTTTGTTGGAATCTTGAATTACAGAACGTTTTTTTTTATATATCATGGTATTTTTTGAACTGTGAATATTACTTACTGAATAAAATTATTTGAATGAATGCTGCGTATACACGGTTTTCTATCATTTTTATTAACCACATTAAAAATTTTGTCCTAACAAAGTATAGATTACATGGGCTGTTTTTTTTATTTAATTAGTTAAAAATTTCGCAATCTGAAGTTCCAGGAGTACCACTGAAAATGTTGCTTCCTCCACGCGAGAAGTAACAAAAGGTATTCACTACCATTTGTACCATTTCGCACCAATACTTTCACTTTCAAACATCTGACTCTACCCTCCAACTAATGAACCGATAACTTTTTTCTTTTTCAGTACTCTACACCGATTATCGACTGACTCATCCACAGACTTCTCAAATCCTTGTTCACCATCAGCCAACGCAACAAGCCGAAAGCGGTCGAACGAAACTTCAGTGCCAAGCCTGCGGTAAAACCTACTCGTTAAAGCACAACTTGCAGAGGCACATCAAGTATGAGTGTGGCGGCCAGAGGAGGTTCTGGTGCTACCTGTGCCCCAACAAGTACACCCAAAACGCCAGTCTTCAGAGGCACCTGTTCAACAATCACAACGTGGATGTGAAGGAGGCCAAGAAGACGCTTAAATATAGCGGTTCACACGTCGGCAATAGCTTTTAATTCTGATGCAAGTAGATGCGGAACGACTTCCATTGTAAAATTATCACTAAGTGCAAAAATCTGGTAATGTTAAGCGTTATTGAGACTGATTAAAGCTGCACTAAAGAATTTATTTATAAGTTTAATTAAGTATTTTGATTTTGGCTTTGCAAGCTTATTAGTTTCGTAGAAGAGACATATTTAAAAAAAATATATGACAAAGTCTAAAGCAGCAGTAGCTGCTTTCGTATACTTAAAATTTTACAGACTGGCTGCTGTTCTAATAGAGCTTCCGATCAGCGAAACAGGCAAAGATGAACTTATATTTTGTTTGGATATTGAAATTTTTTATTTTTCAGAAAGTTAACAATATATTAATATATTAAAATACCTTATAAAATGTGTTTGTACAAAATTTAACCAGTGAGAGGGTCATCAACTATAAGACTTGATTTTGATCTCACAATTTTTCGATTCTCGATTAATTATTAGCTTTATTTAAAGTAGGAATAAATCTTCGAATGTATTATATAAATTATTCTACACAATAATTATATTTATTATACGAAACATGGATTGTTAAATAAAACAATTATGTAAAAAAAAAAACTAATTATAAAATACGTTTACAATCTAATGAAATTCGTCTCCATTACTTCAAACGCCTTGGGGTTGTTTCGTTCCTTTATATTTTCGTTTACTTTATTATGTTCATTAAATCCTGCTCTTCTAACTTTTAAACGTTCAGGGCGGTTTTTGGGATCCTCCTAAAATCTCCTCCCACGTAGAAACTGACATTTCAATCTGCCTTCTGTATGCCTTCTCTGTATCAAAGTGCTTAAAGAACTTATCTAATCGTATACAATGCCTGTCTTACTTACTTTTTTCCAGAAGATGAACGGCCGCACAAGTGTCCACAGTGCGGCCGTCGTTACAAGTCGGTGCACAGCCTAAGGAAGCACGTAAGGTACGAGTGCGGAGGTCGGAAGTTATTCGAATGCGATGTATGCGGGAAGAAGTTCGCGCAGAATGTTAGCCTGCGAAGACACCTGGTCCAGGAGCACGGGATCTTTCAGCATCCCATGAGGGGCAGAAGACCTATCACGTTTTAGACTGTTTGCACTTGTTATTGCTAGGTGATGAGTTCGTTACTTCTTGCGAAGATAGTACAAGATTTTAGTGTTCTCACTGTTTTGGTATAAGCTGCGGGCGATGACCTTTGAAGAAAATGGAGCTTTCGTCGGGAAGAGAGGTTACGGTGTATATTATATTTTTAAATGATAAACTGTTTTTGCCGTTGTCGCGTTAAGCAATTTTTTAGACTTAAGGTATATTTTTGTGTGGATTCAAAGTAGCATAGATTTTTATACGAGAAGAAAACTAAATCTTTAACTAGATACAATACTACAAAAATATGCCTCCACCCTGGAAACAGATTTTGATAGCTAATTGAGTAATTAATATATTTTTGTAATTGTAATAAGTTATACTTGAAAATCGTTTGGAACCAATCATGATTTCTTGAGAAGGAACAATTTTATAGTAGTTTTAATCTTAAATGGTCCCCTATTGGGCATTCTTATCTTTTAAAATGCAGTCTTGGTAACTAAGTACCGTCTTATTGTAATTTTATAGAAACTTTGTATTTTTATACTTATTGAAAGATTAAAAAAATTGCTTGCAAAAGACGCCATTAATTGTTTTTTATGTAAAATGCCTTAAATTATCTTTCTTTGATTTTAATAAAATTTAACAATATTCGAAAATGACATCATGACGAAGATACAAGTATTTCCAAGAAGATCTTGTTTACAAGAGAATACGTCATACGAAGATAAAACAAGTTTACAAAATTTTTCCATCTAGAAGATATACGCATCATTCGAAGTTGAAGGAAATTTCATTTAAAAATCAGTATATATAATATTCATAAATATTCTAAGGAAAGTATACTCTTATAAGATTAGAAGTTATTTTCGATTTCAAAATCGAAATAATTTTGGAAGTGAATAATCATTTCTACTCTAGCAAAGGAAACGTCACTGTGATATTAATAAAGAAAATTCTTATATTACATTTTTTATTTTCAGGAAACATGGCCATCTTAATGTTTATTATAGAGAAAATTTTTATCCATTTATGTATAGATTTCGTACATAAATAGGAAATATAAAAATATTTATTTGAAAACTAAATTATTACAATTAAATAAAAAGACAAAACAAAATTGAAGCTCTACGACCTTCATTAAAAAAAGAAAAGTACACCATAATACCTAAATTTTAATTTAAGCATTTTATTTAGTAAGGAGTTTTTCTTACCCGACTTTTCTCAGACCTCGGTTGAACTTAGGTAAGCCGCATCTACGTTTACAATTAGCTAACCTCGAAACTTATCCAGCGAGTCTTCACTAGCAAATAATAAACCGAAGGCCACAAGCTCCTCCTAGCCGTAGGCACTCACACAAGAAGATAACGATGCTCGTAACTAACAAACCAAAGCTTCCGGTCGTAGAAAGCAAGCAGCCAGTAGATCGAACCCCACCAAAAACTCCCCCGTCGACCTCCCCGACTAACCGGCCTGACCTCTCTGTTCCAGACTTGCCGACGAGCTTCCAGGGCATCCTGAACGGCTCGCCCACCTCGGCGAAGCTCTCGAACTACGTCTGTCCGCACTGCAGGTCGAGCTTCGCGCTCAAGGCCCTCTTCAAGCGACACGTCCAGTTCACCTGCAAGATGAATCCCCGGGTCGCCGTCTTCCAGTGCAACCTCTGCACCTACAAGAGCAAGTACAAGGCCAACATCGAGCGCCACGTGAGGAACGTGCACGACAGGGGCAGCGTCAGGTTCCGCTGCGACCTCTGCAATTTTCGCAGCAAGTACACGTCCTGCGTGCGCAGGCACATGAAGACCTTCCACGAGCAGAACTGCACGACTACTTTCCCCGCCGCCGCCGCCGACGAGTAGACTGATTTTCGGGCTCTCGATTGGCGACGATTCGAAGGTTTTCGGAAGGTTTTAATCAAAAAGTTGCGAGAGGTTTTTTTTTTTTACGTCGATCGACGTATTTATTTAATTAATTGTATATTATTATTGACTTGTATTGAAGAAGTTAATTTTTACTTTCGTTGGAGTAAAATTTTGAGCCAAATATTTGATTTGTACAGGTTCTTAGTCGAGGTTTTAATGAATACATTTAAGGTTTCTTATGGATCCGTTCATTTTTATTAATATTAATTAACGTTAAATTCATAATACACGTCTGGCAACTGATACTTTTTTTAAGTGTTTCTATACTCTACTTTTAAACAGTTTTTTATCTTTTATTTATTTTGCTGAAATAAATTAGTTTTCTATTTTATGATGAAAAAGAGATTTATTAGAAAAAGTTGCTATAATCTTAGACTAAGCAGCTCGAAATTGAACAAGGCTAAGTTATCAATTACTCGAAGTGCTGTTAAATATAATATGCATTTTATAATTTGTTAATCTAGCTTTTTGTCAAAAACAAAAGTTACTAACTGTTTGCAAAAGTGAACTTATATTTTAAAGAGATTATGAAATATTAGATCTCAAAAAAATAATTTTTACCCATAAGTTCGCTGGAGAAATCGTAGTCTTAGCAGATTTCTTTGAAAGTGTATTACTCGACTAGCAAAAGCATAGTTAAGATAATAATTTGTACTTTTAGATATTTGAATTGTTACTTATTATTCAGTGTGACTGTTAATAAGAAATACATAGTACTCATTCTTTTTAAAACGCCTTGACCTACGCAATAACAATGAATTTTATTTATACGATTTGTTAATTGTACTTTGCGTTTGAAGCTTTTAAATGGCATATCCGTGATAGTAGTAATAAAATACGAAAACATTAATTTTTAAGTGCCTACCCTAACATTTTTATAATTTGTAAATACCGAATGAGCTGTAACAATTTTTTCATTTCACCGTTTTTAGCCGATTTTCAAATAAAAATCCATCTTCCAAATACTCTCGTATTTTCATTGAAATACAGAAAAGCCTACCAAAAAGCGTCACGATTACTTTATCTGTAAATATCGTTTGTAAGAAAAGGAAAAAAAGTTTAATAAATGCAACAATTTGTTCCAACAAACTAATATTTTCTAGCTTAAAATAAATCCAGCCTCTAAATATGCCATTCGCTCAATGTACATAAAGTAATATCCTGAACGAAGGTAAGCGAACGGTCCTCCAAAAGCCTGCTGTCTCTGTCAACCCCCAAAGCTCCACCCTCGACTTCTCTACTAATCGTAGCTTCTTCTTTCGTTTCAGCTGACTACTGGGGCCCCGAAGAGTTCCCGGCGCAGCCGTGGCGTGGTCACATCTGTCCCGATTGCGGAAAGGGATACGCGGTCTCCAGGTCGCTCTGGAGGCACCGCAAGTTCGAGTGCGTCAACGCCAAGCCGAAGCTCAGCTGCGACCTCTGCGGATACCAGAGTCCGCACAAGTGGTGCATCGATAATCACAAGAAGAAGAGGCACAACGGCACCTCCTCCGTTTGAATTTAGAGACCGTTCTTTTCGGTAGCGAGCTTTTGCTGCTGAGTCCGGAGGGATCGTTCGACGATTCAAATTTTCTTCCACAAGTAAATTTCGGGGGCGTCTGAAAAATTGAGTGAATGACTCAAGTGAAATTATTCGTAGATTAGACTTAATATATAGGAATTTTTTTTTCTTCTTAATAATGTTATATTACTGAATATAGAAATCGAATGGGAGCTTTATGTATGCTAGTATGTTTATGAGAGATTTCGCGTAGTCATCTTTGTGATAATATTTAGGTTAAGAGAATTTTCTTTAATATTCAAATGAATTTTTTCAATTTCTGCTTTATTTAATCTGTACTTTTTTTTATAAGTGAAAGCAGCGGTGATTTAATTCCTTTTGAAATTTATTGCTGTACATAAATTTTATACCTTACTACGTTTTCATAAAATAATAATCGTCTAGATAGAGAAAAAGAAAAATGTATCGAATCATTATAGGTGAAACAATAAATATATATTTTCTTTATTAACCGCGCATATTATTCCTTGCAATCCTTAATTTATGTGCATTTTTCTTAATATTTTATTAATGTATTTTTATTTATTTCAGATAATGGATAATCATCAGTGTACTTTGAGCCGATTGCAAGGATGAAACGTTTCAACATTATTTCAACTTACTTTACTATCTCCACTTTTATTTTACATGCTATTTATTATTTTTACGCTCTAAAATATGTCAAAGATTATTTCCTCAAAAGATTAAAAAAATACCGAGTGCATTTTCAATCTTTTTTAGAAAAACGCTTCATGAAACTAGTTTTAAGCTCCAAAAAACTCTCCAAATACTTAGCTCATCAGCGGCAGATTCCAAAAAAAAAAAAAAAAAAAAACCACTACCAAAAAGCCTCCACGATGTAGTAAAGCTCGTAGTCCGCAATGCTTGACCTCCATAAACCGCTGAGTTCTCTGAAAATCGTTTGCAACGAGGTTGAATCTCTCTCTCTCTTTCTCTCTCTCTCTCTCTCTATTTGCAACCCTCTCCAAGCCTCCACTCTTACTCTAACCGAAAGCGTGCCGCGTACCCAGACAGCACCCGGACTAACCAGCCTGGCCTTTTTGTGCTTGCAGCCTACCGGAAGACGTACGTGGGCGAGCACATGCTCGGCTACACGTGCACCAAGTGCAGCAAGTTCTACAAGATGTGGAGCAACTACCTGAAGCACAAGTGCGAGCCCCCGGAGTTCAAGTGCTCGCTCTGCCCGTTCGCCGCGTTCAAGGCCTTCATCCTTCACGCGCACCAAGCCGAGCAGCACTTCAAGGTATCGTCGCCCAATACGTGAGAGGAAAGGGCGCCGCTTACTTTACGAGCGAGATCTTTGCTTTGCGGAGAGGTGAGTGAGCCGCTGGAATTCTGATTGGCGAACGAGTGCCGACGCCAAAGTTCGGGGATGCACTTTGTCGGTTACCAATGATCAGGTTGAATTCGAATTGAATTTTTTTACAAAGATCCAACTAATGCGTAAAGTATACTGGTGACTGTCCCGAGTCGTTGAAAATTAAAGGCAACGAGTTCAAAAGATTTTCAATTTTTAAGCCTCTTTGTGAAGGAAAGGTCGATTGCAGTTGGGTCTTATATTTGTAAAAAAACAAGTTGTTAAAATTACTAGAAAAGGATGTAAGGTAGACCGTTTTTATGATCATAATTTAATATTCAGCGAAAAAATTCATACTTTTGTGAAAGTTTTTTTAATTATCTTATATCTTATTGTGCAAAAGAAAACTAAAACTGGTCTATGATTCAATTCTCCCTTGTAATACAAAGAAAATGGCTAAATATAACGATGTGAGGGAGGTTGAAGAGCAAAGAGGAATGCAAGTTCCTTTACTAAAATTGAAAAAAGTTTTTCCTTCGCGCAAAAATAATATATTTATTAGTAAACTATTTTAAATAAGAATTTTCGTATATTATTTATTATACTTCAATTTGTCAATGTGTTCATTTTACATATTGAAATCCTTAATATAGTGCATGCATATATTAATTTCGAAAGCAATTAATTTCAAAAGTCAATATTTTCGAACGTTCCTGTGATTAATTTTGATCTTTGTAAAAAAAATTTATTTATTTATTTATTTGCTTATTTAATAATAAGAAGTATTCCAAATTTATTTAAAATTATGATAATTCTGTATATATTTATTTATGCGTAAACTTAAAATTGCTTTAATTTATATATTTAACTTACAATTTGTAATGTAAATTATACATACAATTTATTACCCTCATCGAATTAAATCTACTAAAATTAATTAATAAAGTATTAATTAGCAATTTGTGTGATCGAGATTATAATTTTAAAAAGTACTACTACTACGTTTCCTTTCACTTAGGCCGACGAAATCGATAAGATTTTTATATACGAGATCAGGGATAGATTTTTGTCACGTATTCATTGGCTATGATTTGAAGAATACGAAATTAAAAAATCTCCGTAGTAGGGCCTAACAGAATTTACCCAAAAGTATAAACGCAAAGCTGGAAGAAATTTTCAACGAAAGAAGCTGCGTTAAAATTGCCTATATTTTCACACGGCAAAGAATTGTACAAAATTTATAGTTTGTAAAAAATTGTAATAAAATAATCGCGCTCTGCGTTAGTGGTTAAAAATCTACGCATCACAATTAATAGTTTTCGAAGTTAATAGAAAAAAGTTTATACCTAGTCTTGTCGTGATGTCTTTGCTGTCGTGTTGTTTTACAAATAAATGCTTTCAAATGTAAATCTAAGTATCTTGCGTATAATCATTTTTCAAAATTATATAATAAATAATCTATGTGTTATATTGAACGAAAGATATATTTTGCTGTACAAAGACAGAAAAGTATTGACAGCTTGATATTCTATCATACTAGATTCTAAGTATATTTAGTTTTTAAAATCCGTTTAGTTCCTTACTCATTACCTACTTTCACCATTTTTTGTGATTACACCGATGACTGAATATGTTAATCCTATTTTTTTTTGTCAGCTTATAAGTTGTAATGCCTATTAAAATAGACGTTTCCACTTGTTAAGTGATGATAACGCGTGTCATTATTGTATAATATGATTTCATATTCTCCAGTGTTAGTATTTATGTATCCATGTATCTTCATAATTCTGCCAATAAAGTTTGCAGAAATGCTTCAATCAAATATTTTTTGTTTTCAGTGAATTCATTATGCTCTCTATAACGTGCTTTCTTTTCATGTACTTTAAATTAAGGTGATTTTACTTAAAATATATTCTGAATAATTCATGTTGGGTATGATTTTTGCAGGTCGACCGGAAATTTATAAATGCCAATTAAATTATCTGCAAAATCTACATTAAAAAGTGGTTTTTTTGTTTAAGATATCTCAATAAAACCGGAAATATTTTATTAATCCAAACTATATATGTATATGTACAATTATGTATGTTTTAATGACCAATTTACTATAGTTGAAATTGTAGCTAAAGCACACTTCACTAAAAAGTATGTCTAATAGATTGTTTATTCTAATAATTTCATTTCTTATTTTCTGTTTTCAGCCAAGTCAGCTTTCCAGTGTCATCAGTGTGGAAAATCCTATGCGTATTACAGGTCTTTGTGGCGACACCAACGCGATGAGTGCGGAATAAATCCTAAGCATCAGTGTCCTTATTGTCCGAAAAAATCAAAACTGCACTGCAATTTGTTGAAACATATCCGTTCGAAGCATTTGAATGCGGGAGGCAATCCTAATCGACTCGACTATCTTCCTGCGTAAATTATATACGTATACGGACAGTATAGAATATTGTATACAGATCATTTATCAAATTATCAATTTGTACATAAGATGGCGAAGGATGATGCATATCAGTAACATTATTCGACGAACTGCACTAAACATCAGTAGTGCAATGTATATTTTAATCGTTACGTTAGACACGATATGCTATTTGCGTTTCGAAGTGCAAAAGTGCATTTAAATTATTAAAATAAGAGCGAGTCAAATATTTTTAAAATTTTTCATTACTTGTAATTCTTTATATGATAAAAACTTTGTGATCATCGAGAGAATAAATGATTTTAAACTGGGAAACTAGTTTTAATGTCCCTAAGTAGAAGGAACAAATGTCTTTAGACTAATATCTTGTAGTATTTACTCTAAACTTTCTTTTTTCTCGTTTAATAGCGGAAGTTAAATTAGCTCACAAAAATTGATATTTTTTCAGGTTTTGCGGATGCAGAACGGAATGTCTGCATCGCTTGTTCCAAGTCCTACAAGTGGCGAAAGTCATTGTTCAGGCATGTTCGAGATTCGCCCGAATGCTGGCCGATATTACTGAATTCCAACGACGAAGAATTAGCACAAAAGATACATCATAAATTGTTTTTTGGTTGACGATTTGAGCTTTAAAAAAAATAGAATTAAAAAACAAATTGTTATATTTTAAAAACTCCTGTTTGATTTCAGGGATTGTTAAAAGTGTATTTTTGATACGAAATTTATTTAGAACTGTAGTATTATAATATATTATACACTGATTCTTTTAGAATCTTAATAATCTACATCATATATTTGATGCAATACATTTAATTTATTTTTTATGTCATAAGAACACAATTTTAGTTTTTGTTTTAGTTTTTATTTTGTAATGAAATAAATCTGTAAATGAAGAGAAAGAAACTCTAAAATAACGTTAAAAGAATAATAAATTTATACAAAAACATTGATATTCCTGCTTTATTATTTTTGAATATTTTAGATCAAGAAGTTTTATCAATTTTTTCATTAAACAAATTTTTGAACGATATTTCACGCACATTTTTATATGTATTTTTCATATTGGTGTTTATCATATGACTGTCGAACTTATTAATAAAAACATTTGTACACGTCGATACTTCTGAATGAAATCTGACGAATTGAAATAAAATTTCATCCAAATCATTCACGGTTATTGTTTTTTTTCTAAACTTTATCTTCTACTCAACTAACTTGTTTCTGTTTTTTTTTTATATTATAGGTTTCCGTCTGGACAGTGGAACAGAGAGAGCTTTTACGTGTGAAATGTGCTTCAAAAATTACAACGTTAAATCTTCCCTGCTTCGACACTTGAGGCTTGAATGCGGAAAGTTACCCCAGTTCGGGTGTCCTTACTGCCACTACAGGGCTAAACGAAAAGATAATCTCCGAGTGCATGTCGTTGGCAAACACAAAACTTATGTTCTTTAGCAGGAGTTTTAAAACTAATTATGTCGCATACTACTGTATGACCAGAATAGTATTTAGAAAAATATCAATTTTGTTTTATTATAATTTCCAAGAAGTATTTAAGTTTTAATTGATGAATCTAAGTTGTGAGCTTTTTGGTCTTGCGACGAGTTTGATATTTAAATGTTATTTAATTTTAGGAAACATTTAGTATGAATTAATTTGGTGACACTTTAAATATTTACGGGAATAAGTCAATAATTATAATCTATAATGAAAACAGGACAATGAGTTCTGGAAATCTAATAACATTTTTAATCTGATAATTTGGAGAGATAATTTGAAGATTATCAGATTAAAAATGTTATTATAATTTTTTGTATAGTTTAAATTTATACTTGGTAAATAAATTTGACTATTAGTTGAAAGTAATATTTTGCCAAATATACAAGCCAATCTATTATATATATACAAATATATATTTCTTGAAAAATGATGCCAATGTGAATTTCATTTGTATGATTAATAAAATTTATTTTTGTATTCATTTGTTTTTAGTTTTCTTTTAATGAATTAATACCTTTTTATTGGCATAATCTCTGAAAATTTAACAAAAGAAATGTACTTCATTTTTTAAATTGGTGAGTATACGACTTATAATAAATTTATCATTTTTAATATTTTTACTGACCAAATATTTTATTTTTTTAGGTGGACCAGGACAAGAAAAATCATTAACGATAGCAAGAACTTTATTGCAGAAGATGTTGAATATGCAACAAATATTTCGGTAAATTACTTTATAAATAAATATTTAGTAAATATTATTTAAATTTATTGGTTCCATAAACATATTGTTTATTATTTAAAGATTTTTTTTAAATCCTAGATAATTCGAATTATCTGATGAATTATTTTTCCTAGTAAATATTTGTTCATTAAGAGATTTTCTTGTGCATGATTAATTTTTGTGAACAAATATGCCTTTGAAAAATGATTGATTATTTTGAATATAATTTTTTTTTTTCATTTTCTGTATATTTGTATATATTATTTTCTCTATTGTGATTATATTATAGTCATGCTTTTGTATAAAGTTTTAAGACGTAAAATAATCTTTTCTAATGCTCGATAGACTCATAGACTTTAAGTTTCTTTTGTTTGAATAGTTCAAAATTTCTATTTCTGCAGCACTTTGCCCTAGTACAGTGCTATATTATTTCAAAAGCTGGAACTAGGTATCAGCAACTACAAAGACAGAAATAGATTGATAAAAAAACAAGTCAGAAGTATACTTCAGTATTACTTTATTATATTTCTGTCTTTTCTTGTTGTGCTCTGCTCTTCTTAAATCAAAATAAGGTCGTGGGCACTGTTTTTTCAAGCTACTAGCTGGAGCATTTGTGTTGGGTTGGTTATGGGTTTAACCTTAAACAATAATGACTAGCAAGTAACATGCAACCTTACTTTACGCACTTTTACTCTTCTTCACTACGCAGAAAATAAGGTCGCATCAACCAGTTCGTGGACCCAAAACAGAACCCATAACAAAGATCAAAATTTTCTCAGTTCAACAATTCAAGCCACGATTCGTTACAAATTTGTCTCTCTCTTTTTTGTAACTCAAAGCGTACAATTGCTTGATGTACGTTCACATTATCATACCTGGTAAAAAGGGAGAGATAAAATCCGCGATCCGTCCAAGCAAATGAAAGATTGTCAAAAATTGATTGTTTGGTGCTTGTTTGTGGCGCTGCTGTTGCAGACATGAGGGCGCTGCTATCAATCCTACGCTCGGACTACAAACGATCGTCCAGCAGCAGCAGCAGGCACCGCAGCAGACCTGCGACTCGCAGTAGCAGCGAACACCGCGCCGTCTACAGTGCATCACCGTCCCGAGAACGACGAAGCCTGGACACTGGTAGCAATAGCAGTGGCGGTGGCAACAACAACAATAACCTAGAGGGCGATAGGTTCGATGGTATGACCTTCCCGGATACGTTTGAGGTATTGCCGCAACCTCGACCTGACCTCAGTATCACCTACATGGGTGTTTCTCATGAGCAGCAGCGCAAGTTCCGCTGCAGATTTTGCGGTAAGGGTTATAGATGGAAGAGCACCATGAGGCGACATGAGATGGTCGAGTGTGGCGGCAAACCTCCCGCGTTTCAGTGTCCCGAGTGTCCTTATAAGGCCAGGCAAAGGGGTAATCTTACGGTGCACTTTAAACGTCATCATCAGAAAAGGGGAAACTTCGATGACAGTGCTTAGGTTCTTTTAGGTGTTTTTTTTTTATTTTTAAAGTTAATTTTGGATTCAGGTGTTTTTTAATTATTTTTTATTTAATTGTTTGAATTTTAATGACTTTGTCGTATCTGTCGTTGTGTTTACTCTACTGGAGACGTAATTAACAATTGAACTGATTGACTAAAGCATAATAATACTGTCCTTTTATATTATTTATTTTGATAATTTACATAGCTAAACGGTACAATTATTTCAGTAGTGCTTCAAATACGTTTTTAAATAATCTTAGAAAGATATGACAAAGTGTTAATAATAATGGGTTATTTATGTTGATAATTAAGTAGTAAAGGAAAAAAAATAATTTATTTAACAAAACATTCCATCCTTTAATTTATGTGCGTAACTTTGTACTGTATGATAAAACTATTACGTTTAGAAATTGTTTTACGCAGTACCTAAACCGTATTGAGATTGAATTTACCTAAGTAGAAAAATGTAAAGAATCAGGAAGTCTATTTTACAAAGAATTTAAAAAATACTTACAACGACTTAAATATTTTATATGAATATATTTTTATAAAATAAGCAAAGTAGCGTAGAATAAAATATGCCTTAATTTTCAAATTGAGGATATTTTTTAAGAAAAGGGAACATATTTTTATAATATATTTAGCCCGTAGCATGTAGAATTAAACAGGGTGAGGCGAGTATGTTGAGCAATACTTGAATAGGATGACATCTATTTTTATCAGATTATATTATAATATGTAGTGCCTACAACTGACCATTCCAGGAAAGAAACTGTGGGTTGTGAATTCATGGTTATTCAAATGCAGATTTACTTTATATTGAATATTGAATTATATATTATTAACTATTTAAGTTATTTATCTCTTATTACTTTTTGAGTAACTTTTAATTTAAAATGCTGGTTCAAAAAATTTTCTTAAAATATCTAAGTTTGAATTCATATTTTTAAATTGTATATATTCAATTATTGGAATCATTATGGTTTTGGGCAAATACTTTTTATACTAATTATGAATTAGTAACTGTTATAAGTAAAATTTATATACTTTTATTGATATTTTTAAATTAAAATTTTTTATGAAAAATTCCGGCACATACATTGTAAGTTATAGTTTAAAGTGAGAATTTATAGAAAAAATTAAAAAATAAAAAAAAGTTAAGGCTTATATCGCCGTATAGATTTATAATAAAAAAGTAGCATATGATGTATTTGTAAATTATAAGAGGCACCAGTTAATTTTTATAACTGAAGTACTTATTAATACTTATAAAAGTAAATACATTCTGATCGGGTTTGTAAATGATTTTTTTCAATTAAATTTCTAAATAATTAAGAAAAATCATTTTCGAATATGTTTTAATATATACTCTGAAGCACTTTTCAGATAATTTACTCAGGCAATGTTGAACTTAAATATACTTTTAATTTAAAGTACGTTCCAGTATTTACTGTTTGAAATCTACGAGATTTTAAAAAAAAGCAGTTGATGGTTAAATTTGATCAAAATTCTTAAAGAAATTTCATAAAATAAATTCATACCGAGTAAATATTTACTTTACAATTTAATAATTTATTAAATATAAGTAATTTAATATATTTTTATATATTTACATAATTATGAATAATTAGCTTTAAAAATAACATTTGATTTTTATTGATATGTTTTCGAAATTAAAATAAAATTTTTTTTCTTTATTTTATAATCATTAAGCTGTCAAAAGTTTATTTTCAAATTCTTTACCAATATTACAAAATTTCATTTTTGTTTTACCATTCATAAAATTTATTATATTTTGTTACTGCTTTTTTGTTTAAGTACAATTATCAACCTAAAAGCATTTCCCAAATCTGGGTAACTAAAGAAATACTTAGTATTTTTAAGAATCTAAGATTCCACATAATGTTGTAATGGCCTAAGTACGTACCTTAAACCGAATAAAAAATGTATACAATTTTCTTATTTATTTATACGAATTATTTATGTTGCATAATTAATGTGCACTTGTACGCATGGATGAAAGGAAAACTACGACTTACAAATGAGAAAAAAATGACAAAAAAAGACACCAAAATAATATTTAGTATTAGGTATACAACTTGCGCTTAAGTGCATCAAGCAAGGAGAATATGTAAGACGTAAAGATGAGCCGTTGCCTCAGTATTTGTAATATCAGTATTTACACCTAAGGAAATGACCTAAGGATACTCTTTTACCGATTTATATATTTTTACCGATCACGCTTAATTGTCATGTTTACATTTTTAGATAATATTTACCTGTTACCGCCACTGTACTATATACCGTTTGTACTCACCGCAGCGTCTATCATCAACTTAGAAAATCAGTGCGAATTTTTGAACCATAGCGCACTAAATTACTTTAAGATTTTTTTAACATCATTTGTGGATGAATTAGTAGAGATCCGGTAAAGTACTAATCTAGTAATAGTGCTTAATTCTTCTATCATTCATGAATTTTTTTGCCGTCGAACAAAAGTTACCCATTTTTCTACAGTTTTTTTTTCATTCTTAATTGCTGGATTGCTATTTTATCCATTCATCTCGACTTCGAAAATTCGCATAATTTTTCTTCCAAACATAATAGAACCATTGAAATATTACAAAGTTAATACTTTATGATAGATACACTCAAGGACCTTTTTTATACCTAAGGCATTCCCATTTATAAGATATTTAATCTCTTTTGGAAAGGTTATTTTATTAATGTAATTATTATTTTTATTAATATTATTAATAAATAAAACATTGCAGGTTTTTTAAAAAAAATCGGCGCGTTTATTTACCTATAATTTCATTTTCCTCTATTATTCATTCCAGCAAAATAAGAAAAGTAAAATATAAATCTTTAAAAATTGATAAAACGTTGTTTTTTTAAATAAGACTAACGCAGAAACACAGTAAAAGTTGGTAAGCAAGTCATCTGTATAATTTCATCTCCTCACTTACTTTTTATCTTCTGTCACTACAGACATTTTATCAACAATGATCCTACTGATTTTCAAAGACTAATCTATTTCTTCTATCTCAAATAATCCTTCAGTCCCTGACAACAATTTTAAAATAAAAAAAAAAAAAGAAAAAGAAAAAAAAATTTAATCTAAAGTTTTTGTTTGCAGCCTTCACAATTAATAAACTCAAACAAACTGTATGCTTCTGTGTTTCATAGTTTTTAGTAAATGTGAATATTGTGTGAGTGTTAACAATTTTTATCTTACTACGAGGTCCTACAAATCTACCCACAACAACAACAAATTTTCCTACAAATTCCAAGATCCCTCGCCAGCCTGACCAGAAGCAAGCCCCACTGACGAATGAATCTCTTCTCTTTCCAGGTGTTTACTTCGGCAATAGACAGGACCCGGAGCGATCCTATCCCTGCGACACTTGCAATCGCACCTACAGACGACTGATAACCCTGCAGCGACACAAAAAGTTGGAGTGCGGCAAGGAAGCGACCTTCGGCTGCGTCATCTGTAACTCTCGCTTCAAGCACAAGCACAGCTTGCAGCGGCACCTCAAGACCCACCTCCAGGCTGCGCCGGTCACGATGGATCCGAGGTGCTTGGACGAATTCTGGCGATCGCACAACTTCACTTGACAGGAGAAGAGGACGAGGCCGAAGCTTTGGCGCGCCGCCAAGAAGTAATGCCGAAGCGAAAAGAAATACCTTTATTTACAGGGACGTTGATCAATTTAGTTTTGGTTTTAAACGCAGACATTTTTTCGTTCATTCTTTTTGTACAAGAGAGTTTTAGCTGCGCAAAGAAGGTTTTTTGTTTTTGTTGATCTTATCCGGTTATTAATTTTTCTTCTATTTTAATTTAGGGCAATAGTTTTTACAGTTATTCTTGTCTTTCAGTTAGTCGTAATTTTCGGTTAATTCGAAAAAGTTTCGACCATTTATAGTAACGTACTCTTCTTAATGAAACGAAAAGTTTTTCATTAAATTTCAAACTTCTTGTAAATAGATTTTTAGAATTAGAGCGAACAAAGCTGGATTAATAATATATGCAACTTATTTTTTCATAAGTTCTCCAATGGATCATGTTTTTCTAGTTTTGATAATAAGTTTAGTTTACAATTGCGTATTTACTTATATTACTATAATATTACAAATTATATAATTTTGTATCCTGAAAGTGAATGGAGGTCTAACCAAAAATTCATGTATCTGATTTTTTGCGTTTATTTTCTCTTGTTTTAAAAAAATAATGTTAAATAGAAAAATAACGCAAATCGATTATTTTAGTTTTTACTAAAAAATATACTTATTAATGTTGTTAAATTTTTCGTTATAGAACGTCAAATGTGATTTCACTTTAATAATGCGTTCGCACTTTTGTCTAATAAACAAAATTTTTATTGAAAAAAATGTAACAATTATTTTCCTGTGCCAACGAGTTAATAAAACAGTATTTCGTTAAAATAAAATTGTAATGTTTTTGTTTATAGTTTTAATAGGATTTGAGGATTTGAGGAAAAGGTAATTCATGGTAAAATCTATACATTAATATTCTTTAATCTTGTGTTATATTTTCAATATATTTAACGCTAATTATAACTATATTTTAAGAAAAAGTATACTAACAGTTTATTTATATAAATGCATGGTCGAGTTTGATTTTGTAGTTTTAACTTACATAAATACATTAAATCATAAAACTGATTAAAATCAATAAAAAATAAAGTACATCTTCAGCAATTGAAGCAAGCAATGGTAAGTTTCGCTGTTTCTACGCTAACTTGACTAAAATTAAATTAATATTCTTACAATTTTATTGAATCAATCATTTGTAAAAGATAAAGTTCAAATCTCGATATTACCGAATAAAATCATTCCTTAATAAACTCGCAACCTGGAAAATTCATCATCTTCGTTTGAAAATCCATGATCTTGAAAGTGTTTCGAGGTACATAAATGTCTACTAATAGCCAGACGAGCAGCGCACCTTAGAACTCAGCTTCATCCCTTGACTTGTTTTCTTTTTCAGATTTCTGGCAAATGCAACAGCAGTCCGTAGTTTTCCACCAGCAGCAGCTCCAGAATCTCCCGACGCAGTCGTCAGCCTCAACGTCCATCGGTGGCGAAGCGTCGAGTTTCAAGTGTCCGAACTGCTCGCGAGTTTACAGGAGGCAGTACTGCCTGAATCGCCACCTGAGGGTCGAGTGCGGCAAGGAGCCTCAATACCAGTGCCACATTTGCCTGGGCCTCTTCAAGTACAAGCACAATCTCACTGCGCACATGCAACTGCACACTGAGCTCCCCAAGTACCCCTGCACTCTGTGCACCAAGAAGTTCTACAGGAGGGACAAGCTGTTGGATCACTGCAAGAGGTATCACAGTGTCCAGCCGACGCAACGGCAGTAATTCGGCAGACTTTTGTCCGCGATGAACTTGTAAAAGCGAGCTTTTGCGTAGTATGTCGTATGGTAGACAATTCTGAAAATATGTATTTTTTATACTATTTAGAAAGAATTTTTCGCCTGAAAAAATATGAGGAATGTGGTTTACAGCCAGTGCTGTAATTTAGTGCTGAAAATTGCCTTAGCAGTCTAATGCTAATGTGAAATATTGTAAATATTACGCATTTTAAAAATCAAAACAAAAATTGTAGGGATTAATTATTGATTAGATAAATTAATATTGAATGTTACTTTTCTGTGATAATTTGTTTATATTGTAATTTACAAGGAAATAAATATTTCTATTGTCACTTCTTTAATTTATACACAGAGTATTTGTATTTTAAACTTTAATCATTGTAAACTTTTATCTATCGTAAAAAAGATGTGTAATTTAATGAAACTATGAAAATCAAATAGACAAATAGTTCCTTTCGCTTTATACGAACATATATTTATAGAATAATGACTGTTATGAAAAGTTTAACTTTTATGACGTTGTATTGCTTTAACTGCTGTTTGTTAATTTTTAAGATATACAAATATTGCATCCTGTTAGTTTTTGAACTAATAAATCATCGTAGTTCAATGATTTACTTTAAGTCACGATCTTATCACGTTTAACACAATCAATATATTTTTTTGTATATTACATGTAACATAGAACATTTAAAATTTAACAATATGACTGTGAAACTAACTGTTACTTTATGCGAAAATAAAAATTAATACTTTTTGTAATAAACATTTTTTACTGTACAATTACTCCTAAGTAAAACACAAATATTAATCTTGCGTAGGTATTATTCCCAAACTATTCCGGTATTAATCGAGGGTCACATTTTTGGCTCCTGTGATAGGAGATCTTAGCACACTCCTTACATTGCTAGTATGTAGTGTTTTACTAACCAATGAATATTTTTCTTGTTTTCAGGGAATTATTTGTACTCGAGCGAACAGTCAAACAACTTTTCGCCGTCCTGCTGTCCTGATTGTTCGAAAAGCTACAGTTCGTTGGGTGCCCTTAAATTCCATCAGAAATACGAGTGCGGAATTGAACCGAGCTACGGTTGTCCTTACTGTTCTTACAAAACGCGAAGAAAATATGTCCTCACGCAACATATCATGCGTCACACTGGAAAAAAAACGTAAGTGTATGGTTCGTGATAGAAGTGATTTGGTTTCAATTTTTCTGACGACAGACTTGCTTTTCAGGGAAGGTTCTGGACGAGGAAGGGGAAAAGGAAGAGGGAGGAGACCGACGATGTTTAGTCATAGTTTTATGTAAATATTTTTTATAAGAAGTGCAACATTATTTATAAAATCAGATATTTATAATAAAAAAAAGAAAATAAAGCATGTTTATTAGAGTCGTGACTTTATGACTAATATGTCTCATACTTTGATTTCGTTTGATTATTTAATATCAATTTTTAAGTAAGTAAGGTCAATTTATGGTTATTGAATATACTGAATAGTACTACATAAATTTATTTCATTTCAGGTTTGATGGAACAATAGACGAGAAACTTAACTAATTGGATTATGGCAAAATTATAAAAGTTTCATAAAAAAAATCACGAAAAATTCAACTGATAGTAATTCAAAATGACAATTTACAGATATGTATGAATAAACAATTTTTTGTGAACAAATAAATTTAAGTTTCAGATCCCTTCTTCATCACGTTGAATGAGTGTGTGCATGTGCTTAAACGTTGTGTCTTTATTAGTACGTTTAAGAGTGTTATTAATAATTTACCTTCATTTAATTAAATAGATCTTAAGCATAAATATTATTTATAAATAATTAATTTATCAATTATACTATATTTATTCTAGTGGCAGATTGTTAAAACTGAAATTATTACTTGAATATTATTTTAACTTTATTACTTATTATATTATACAATAAAAAATACTAGAATTTCTAATATATAACGTACAATATGATGAAATTTTTAATAAATTTATTTAACATTTATTATTCAGAAATCAAGATCAAGACAATTGATATTGGACATTATAATCAAACTGGTATTTATAAATTACAAAACAAAGTAAGTTTATTTCCCTTATTGTAACTGAATTAGATATCCAGCAACTTATGAAGAACTTAGAACAAGTAACACATTATATTTAAATAGAAAGTACTTGTAAATAGGAAAAAACGTATATGCTGTGTTCTTCTTTAGTAATAATCAAGGCATCATAAACCGTGGATTAATATAAGTTTTAGAAATAAGTTTTTGGCTTTTTTGTTCAAAAAGTTTTATTATTTTTTGGGTGGTGGTACATTTAATAACGTAATTGGTTGTGAAAATTTGGCCGGATTTTGTATGAAAATTGTTTTTATGGAGGTCTTCTTTAAAATAAAGGAAAATCATTTTCTGAATTTAAATTTTACATTGAAAAACATACTAAAATTTAAAAAAAAAAAAATCTTTAGGTCAAATGAATGCTTCGAAAATTTGTACCGTATCAACAGAAGTATCAGAAAATGATAATTTACGTAACATTGAATTAATCTACAGTTTTTTTTAATTTTGAACAAAATACACTTCATAATTGAAAAAAAGATTTCTGTTTTAGCATAACTTGATTTATTTAGATGTTTATGCTGATTTTTCCGTTGTATTGACTTTTTCATGAGAATACACTTGCATGTAATAATTTTCCCATTTGTCAATTATTAGATATTTAATATTATTAGTTGGTTTGTTTGCAAGCAACTATATGCAGACTAATTAAAAATAATTGAATAAATCTAATTCGTTGATAACTGTGTTAAATAATTAGCAATAATAATTTTCTCATATCCTCCAACTACTGCAGAATACACGTGAAGCTGTCAGAACGGAAAAAAGGAAAATCTAGTCAAGTCACTCGCAAAGACCCTATTCCTTGAGACGCCACTTCGAAAAAAGAAAAACAATTTTCATCCAAATTGGCATCTTGCTACCTGCCAAGTGCTACTAAATCGGTGTTTCTCCTTTGCAGAGCTGGGCGACTTGGACCCGTCAGGTAAAGCCCGAAGTCGCAGGGCCTGGGGTCACTTCGACTGCGTTCGCTGCGGGCGATCGTACGCCCGCAAAGACTCGCTTCAGCGACACATCAACTGGGAATGCGGCAAGGAGCCTCAGTTTCAGTGCCTCTTTTGCCCGCAGCGCTGCAAACGCAAGGCCCACTGGATCCGACACATCCGTCGACAGCATCACGAGAAGTTCGATCGCATGGAAGACTACATATTGAATTACCAGCCTCGAGCTGAGTTTGACTGAACTGTGGCGCTGCATATTCGTTTGTTTTTGTGATATTGATGTGCGTGTTTTTTCCTCGATATTTTGAAAAAAGTTCTATGGCGTGAGCGTCGGTGCCTTGTGTTGCCTTCGTAGCATGAATTTTGTGTACCGAAAATATAGTATGCAAGGTCCGGTCAGCTGTTCCGAGTTGGCTCTTCCAAGTGCTGCTTGAGGGTACTGTTTGCAGAGCCAGGAGTTATACTAAAGTCACGTGATCGTATATGGAGGAGTCTGGTATATTAAAAATTACTATATTTTTTAGTAATATGAGGATACACGTGTATTCGGAGATTATTTAATATTTTTTTTAGTAATAAGTCAGTATCTATGAAAAATTAAAATAATTTTACGTTAATATTTGCTATAGAAATATAGTAAAAGTTTTATACACGAATTTTTCATGATTTTCGTAATCATTTTTATTCCATATTTGTTCAAATTTTACTGCATGGTACAGTAATTTTTTCTACACTCTTTCAAAAAACAGTAAGCGGAGTCATGGCCCCTAATCCCAAAAAGGTATTCTGAAAATGTATAATATATAAATGTAATAGGAGTTGTTATGGAAAATTTTTATTAATGCAAAGCATTAATTTATTTTAAGACTTAAATACTACATAATTTAGAAGATAATAAACTGTAAAATAGTAACAGCCGAAATGAATCTCCCAAAAAGAGCAACATTAGTAGAATGGTTCTTATCACTTTTGTGCTCCTTCCTAGTTCTATTCATGGCTGTGGCGAGGTTTTTTCAAATTAAAATAATTTCTATATTCCAAACGGACAGTGCATTTCGATACAGTACATTTTAATATTAATGCGAAAGAAGTGATTCTCGCCCGATCGAAGCGTAAATCATTTTTCGATAAATGTATCGAACACTGTCTTTCGATACGACCAGTGCACAATAGTATATTACGGCCCTAGGGAGAGAAAGAATTGGCAAGCTCATAGCTCGTGTAAATTGACACCCGAGCCTTCGGCTATGGGTTTGCCATTTTATCTCCCGAGGATTGTATACTATTTTTTTGCCTAGCGAGGCCGAAAATACAACGTTCTTGATCCGGCGCCGGGCGAGAAAGTAGTACTTTCGGCCCGCTAGGCAAAAAA